>OX377206.1:43380906-43415912 GCA_947396885.1 Heligmosomoides polygyrus polygyrus
AAATCAAAACCCCCTCGCCCCGTATGATGATCCCTTTTTTGGAAACTGGTTTCTATATGGTTAGGAAGCGCCTTTTCCTTATTTTCCAAAAAGCAATTGGCATTTTGAATTTCGAAAAAAGAACCGAGTTATGATCATTTTTATGAAATGACTCCAGTGTCGACCGTGCAGAGTCTACGAGCAGTTCTTCACAAATTTGATCATAACTCGGTTCGCTTTTTGAAATTCAAAAACGCCAATTGCTTTTTAAAAAACAGGGGGAAGATGCTTCCTAACCATATAGAAACCAGTTTTCAAAAAAGGGATCTTCATACGGGGCGAGGGGGGTTCGATTTTTGGCACGTATTTTTGCAACAATGGACCAGAATTCGAACCCCACCCGCCCCCTATGAAGACCTCCCTGATGAAAACTAATTTCTATATGGTTTGAAAGCGCTTTTTGTCTTGTTTTCAAAAAGCCATAAATCTTTTAAAATTCGGAAAACTTACCGAGATATAATTATTTATACAAAATCACTTCAATTTTTTTCGCTCAAAAATCGAAGGCCTCAGCCCCCGTACGAAGATCTACTTCTTGAAAACAGATTTTTATACTATGTAAAGGCATTTTTCTTGTGGTTTCTAAAAATCCTTTGGCTTTTTCAAATTGTGGAAACTTACCGAGTTATAGTCATTTTTGTGAACGTCGAATTTCGTCGCTCCCATGACGTCGGTGTCATATCGACCAGTGGTCGATCCAATCTATTCGCTTCAGAAAACCATAATTTTTACATTGTGCATTGAACAAGACCTGTTAATTTTTGTGGCAAGATTTCAACTGTGTGCGCGATCTGGTTCAGGTAAAAATTATTTTTCATGAAACATGAGAATTTGCAAATCGATCTTCCCTGATCATATCGGAGATCACTGCGAAGAAGCTTAGTTTTTGATTGTATATTAATCACATCTTGAACTCTAAGTCGGCACAGTTTTCACTCTCTGATGCTCTTCCTCCAGAAGGTAGAAATTTTTTGCCGCGAGAAGTCCATCCTTCAGTGGCGATCGGTGATATCGGATAACGCAATGGCTCCACGTAACCTACCATATTTCGGAGTTTGTGCGACATCTCTAAAAAATTCACAAAGCTTTTAAAACAATACGAAGTGTGGGTTCTACGCTTTAAAAAGCAGGCTGTAAAAATAGCGGCCTCAATGTAATTAACGGTGTCGAAAAATTTCGGCACATCATACAAATCGGAGCGTCTGTTCATACAGTGGATCCTTTCAGAGAAACAGGTTTTACTACCGTTGTCAAACTGTGGATTAAAACTTTATTGCGTACAACTCCACTTTCTGATGCTCTTTCCTGCAGAAGAGAGAAAATTAGTTCCGTGACAAGTCCATCCTCCGGTTGCCATTCGGTCATCGCTTCGAAGAGTGCTTCCAAAAATCTTGTAGGAAAAGCACTTATTTTTCCTTAGCAATTGACAATTCAAATTTTATAGACGGCAGTTTAGGACGTAGATGTCGCTCGTTCAGGCATAAAACTGTCGCGTCCGTGAGTTTCTGAAAAAAAAACTGAAAAAATGGAAACTTCTCATTGACTCCAAATCTGGCTGCAGAAAATCTTTATTTTTAAGAAGTAATACCATCTTTATTTGAAACATTTTTATATTAATTTTTACAACTTTGCGGGACGAATGAGAGACTCCACGCCTTCGTAGGCATTCCTGGAAAATCCATCCTACGGTTGTGTGTTCCGTCATCGCTTCCGAGTGACTAAAAAAAATTGTTGACAAAGCACTCAAGTCAGCTTTAGAAATTAACACTTGGCATTGTACAGAGTACAATTCCGAATGCAGATGTTGTTTCTTCACGTACAAAAATGTGCCGTGTCCACGAGATGCTCGGAAAGCCTGAAAAGTTGAACTCGTTGTGATTAATTTGACAACTGCTCTCAAAAGTGCTTTACTTTCAACTGTAAACAAACAAAATATTATTATCAAAAGATTACATACACAAAACCTTTACTAGCGTTTTTTCTAAAAAATTACTAAATTAAACAGTTACTTAGTAACACTCTTTCTTGGACTAATCTGACACAGTCGATGCTGCACCTGGAAAGAAGGACCTATTAAACGGTACAAAAACCGCGTAAAAAATTTAAAAATTCGATGCGGATAGGAAATAAAATGGTGTTTTACACAAGGGGAGGTCGTACCAGACCCACTCTGGGAGGGGGGGGGTCGTAAATTTTCGGCAAAAATCGAACCCCACGCTTGACCCTGATAGTGCGGCTATCAACTCTATACAGGGTGCGTAAAAAGTATTGACGCAGTAAATGGCGGTTGTGGAAATAGCAATGCGCAGCAAATTTCGAAATATTCATTTGAGAAATATGGAAAATGATCTTACAAATACGATAGAATAACTCGCAGTCGACATTGGTTCCTTTACTGTGAATACAGGAGCGAAAACGGCGGAAAAATTCATGAGCACGCGCCGCAAGTATTCGCTTGCATTTTGTTCCGTGCTTCGAACAGGGTAGCCTTCTGCGACTGGTCACTTCTGTTGAAAGTAGCACAGACCTCATTCTTCAAAATCGCCTAAAAAGAGTAATCCAGCGGATTCATGTTCAAGCTGTGCTCTTCTGAGAAGCTGTTCACACCTGCGCGCGTTATCTGTTTGCCGTTATGGGACAGAGGTTGACAATTTTTGATTTGAACGATATCGTGCTTGGACATCTTGTAATCATCATCTGTTATGACAGAGCCGCGGCCGTTGTTTGGGTTGTTGACCTCTTTTCTCATCCACCATTTCAAACACAGCTTAATTCTTTTGTAAATGAAGTATTCATTTCCTTTGGTAACAGCCAGGAAAGGCTCACCGTAACCACGACGGTATCATGTTTCTTCAGTTTTTACAAGAATATTTTTTGAACACGATATAGACAACAAAAATAACACACAAAAACTTTGAAAAGTAGAAAGAGAAAGTTGGAGCTGAAACAAAAACTAGGTGCGTCAATACTTTTTACGCACCCTGTATTAGTGCTTTGGTATCGTTTTGGTCGAGAACTGACGAAGAGGGGTGCATCCTGACACCGCTTTTATTAGGTCATACTAAAAAGCTCCGCCATACTGCTGTAGAAAATGGGCTGCCTTCTTAAATGTTCCTCATCTATTCCTGATTGGAAGATCTGAACACGGACAACAACAGACAACAGAAAGCTACAACTCTCGTCTCGCGCCATGCAATTTTATAGAATATCTCTGGGACGGGCGCGTGTAGCGCAGTCGGAGGAGGCGCGACTGTCGCGTGCACCCGATACCAGGTTCCTGGTTCGGGTTTCCCGCCCAGGCCGACCAAGCCTTCCATCCCTCCGGGGTCAGTGAATCGGTACCAGACTTGTCTGGGAAGGATAAAGCGCTGACTTGTTCATCGGCTAGCCACCGCAAGTCATTGTATGGCCAAATACGCATTCATGTCGCCTCCACGACATCCCGTAGAAGTAGAATGCGCTGGCGCATCCCAGGAGAGATTGAGTAACGCTGTCCTTTATCCTTTATCCTTGTCCTTTATATCTCCGGAACGGTATCACGGGACCGAAACCGAAATTTGGGCACTGTATTAGTATGGAACTGACTATGAAAGCAACAGTGAATTTCTAGTAGGTGACGGTATCGGCATATCACGTTTCGAACATGAGACACAGAACTAGGAAATAATCTACGGCCTTGCTTAGAACAGTAGACCCACCAAGGGACAATCAAAAGCATACGTAGATATGGGCTGCTGTTAATTAAGGGTGTAGCGCAAGGGTTTCAAGTATTCGAAAGCAGGCTGACCAAATACCTAACAAGGGAAGGGTCTGAAGCGGTCTGAACGGGGAAGCGAGTAATAGGGGAAGAATCCCTACCCCTCATTAGTATGAAGCTGTGTTTCTTTTTTGCCAACTCGTTAAAACCCAAGGAGTAAGGGGTATTTGAAATCAAATTGGAATCGGCGCCTCACGAGTTCTTTGGTCGTTTGTACGCCCGCGATACCACTGCCCTCAGGCGGCTTGGAGCGCAGTGGATAGTGACGTTGCTTCATGTGAGGGAGGTCGGGGATTCGACTCTTACATGCTGCATTTTCGCATTTCAACTGCCTGGTTGAGATTTAAGGTAACCTGACGTTCACGCTATTTTCAGGCGTTTTCTGCGCATTTTCCAGCTGTATGCTGTGGAGAATAACTTTCTTGCGACTTGGTTTTACTGACCGGTTTTTAATCCTGCTCGGATTTTCAAAGCGACCAGGATGTGATGTCGTATAACCAGCCGTATATTAGGCAGAAGCAACCTGCTTCTCAACGTGTAGATGGCATAGGATTCGGTAGACCAATGCCACTATAACAAATGCGTCCTCCTTCAGGTACCCCTAACTTCGTCAGTTACCTCCAAGATGTTGTCTATTTTTTGCAAATCAAAAGGAACATCAGGCACGATGACGTGGGAGTGAAATCGCTTTATAACCAACTTCATGTAACTGAAGAAGCCCACGTCGGCTGGCTGGATCTGGGCAGTGGTACTCGAAGGTATAGTCCGAAGTATTCAAGGTCTTCCTTCAGGGTATAGCAGCTTGAATCACCAGGTGTTCGAGAAAACGGCCAATGAGTCCAAAATAACAGGCCAGCTATCGTGCATCTGTGGGACGAAGACATGCATAAAGAAGTAGAGCGTAGTTTAAGTCGTCATGACATGTGAGTGACCTGCGCGATGAAAAGATTTTTTGTCTGGAAGATGCTGGTTTCTGGAAAGCGGCCACTTTTCTCTTGAAGCTGTACGAAAAGTATGTCGCGAAAAGTATGTTAGTCCATGTAGGGAAACAAACTGAGAGGAGCCTGTAGCAAAGTGCATGAAGCAGCACTGGTCACAATACGCTGTCAGTATTGTGACCACTACTGCTTCATGCAATTTGTTCCTGTGTATTACTGGTGTTCTACGGGATGTTGGGCGCGACGACTGGTGTTGGGCGCGTGTAGCGCAGTCGGAGACTGTCGTGTGCACCCGATACCAGGTTCTTGGTTCGGATTTCCCGCCCAGGCCAACCAAGCCTTCCATCCCTCCGGGGTCGGTGGATTGGTACCAGACTTGTCTGGGAAGGATAAAGCGCTGACTTGTTCATCGGCTGGCCACCGCAAGTCATTGTATGGCCAAGTACGCATTCATGTCGCCTCCACGACATCCCGTAGAAGTAGAATGCGCTGGCGCATCCCAGAAGGGATTGAGTAACGCCGTCCTTTATCCTTTATTACTGGTGTTGAACGTTTGTATAATACATCACCAGCAGTCGGAGCGGCCTGTCGGCTGCAAGGACGGCTTCTTACCGGCTTCGCCGTAGTAATAACATTTCATCATCAATTGTGGCTGCCATCCATGTCATGGTTTCTGCAGGAAGAACAACTTAACTACGTCGAGTGGGTCATGTTAGAAAGGGTCAAAAAGAGAGGTTCTTGTTCTAGAGATATTGAAAATTACTCAAAAGAGATAGAGCCCATCAACTATAAGTCTACACGTAATTGTTCCGCTAATATAGTGACGCCACGCTGAAAAAAAAATCCAACATTTTTGGATACTATGAAATATAATCATCATTTCATTATAACCGAGAGAAGGGATATTTAAATTCTTGTAGAAACGATAAATACTAAACATTCATCGACTACCCTTCAGCGACCTCGATTACTCCCAGAGCTGAGGTTTCGGATCGCTTGAGTGGCATCCACAAAAAATCGATAATTTAATCAATATCGATAGATGGCGATCGATACTTTAGAAGCAAACTTCAGATTCGTGTTCAGTGACCTCGATTATCCCCAAGGCTGAAGTTTCGGGTCGCCATCAACCGTTGAGTATCGCTGAAGTGATCCAACACCAAATAGCACTTCCACGCGGAATATAGCTAGATAGATAGCGCGACCACACGCATTGAAAATCACCTCAAGCTTGAGTAATTAAACCTTTATCTTTAATAATACCCAAAATAATACGCACGCGACTAAAGAATATCGAAATAAAGCATCGATGGTAAAGCTTATGTAATGATATGCGATGAGAAACATGGATAAATGTGAGAATAACTACGCGAAACATAATAAGGTAAATAACATGACTTCATAGAAGCAGCATCGAGATTATATGAGACCCTGAAACAGGCCAAGTGAATAGCAAAAGACACAAAGACTACTGATATGGCGAGAATAACCCTCTTTGGGAAGAAACTAACCCAAATGAGGACAAGGAGAGGCAAGAAACAAGACAAACACACTGTATAGGAACAATGAAGAACACAACAACTGAATATACGGCAAATAAAGAGCCGCGATAATAATAATAATAATAATAATAATAATAATAATAATAATAATAATAACCGAGTGCAACACTACAACACAAATGAAAACACAAAAATACATAAGATCAATGAAAACAACAAATTGTGAAAATGTCAATCAATGCCTGTTGTGAATACCCAACTAGGGTATACATCTATGAATATATAACAGTATAATGCGCAAACAGTACAAACAGGAATGAATGAAAAGGCTTAGCATACTTAGGTGAACACTCTAAGATAAGTATCATTCAGTAACATCCACAGGCATAACTTAGGGGTACCGCAAGTAAGCAATAGAGATAGCGCTCAAATAGTTCACTCTAGGCGCGGTGCCCCCTTTCAAAACCAGAGGTAGTTGGCCCTATTGGCTATCGCAGATATTTGTAGCTCCACCTCTGCGTATTGTCTATATAACCTGTTTTGATGTGGTATTCGTGTTGTGCTCTGCAGGTAATCAACGTAATAAAACCATTATTACAAGCTTTGCCGCAGACGCATCCATTGGTGCCTACCAAAATGCACACAATTGGTACGCGCAAGAAGGAAACGAAGAGAGAACCCTCCTGAGGCCGAAACCAGGAGGCCGACACATGCAGCTTAAGAAATTCCCCCCAGAAGCCAACCCGAAGCCCCCAGGACCGCCACAACCCGAACCGAGACGCGCAATGACAAACCCCGATCGAATCTTCACCCTGAAAGTCAGGCGGGGGGAGAGAGCACGCGAGGAGAAGACAGACCAGAGTGTTTGGCCGCGGTCAACTGGGGCGCTGAATCTTCTATCACGACATATCGTCACTCCGGCCCGCGTTGGTGTGGTCCTCCATCCTTATTCAGCCATGGCGCTTCCTTCTCTAGCTCCTGGATTCTCCTACGCGCTCGTTCCTTCCTGTGGGAACGTTACAGAGGGCTGAGTGATGACTCTCGTCTCTGGGAATCAGAACCTGAAACTCGGTTCCCTTTAGCTTCTGGCAATAGAAGCACCTCCGGTGTGCATACCTGCACCTCTCTCCTCCGGGGCAAAACTCATGCATCGGAAACACGCGCCAGACTGCAAGATGATATCGTAGCGCTCATCTCCATTCGTTATCCTTGGGCACGACTCTGAGTAGCGCATGCCCACCTCACCTCGGACATTCGGGTTCGAGGAGCCGAACCGAATAGCAACACCAGCCACGCGGTCGCGAGACTCGAGTTGACATCGGCGGGAAACAGCTGTTGCTATCCGGGAGAATCCGGTCAAATGAGGGGCGGCTCCTGTTTCTATTCTGTTGCAAGTAGCAGTTGCGTTCGGTTGCTATTGTGTTGCCGTTCGGCTGCTAGATGGTTGCAGTATTATCGTGCTTTCGGTCCTATAACCGTGCCTTCGCATCCCCGCTGCTTGTGCACCATCTCTGGCACTCGCTGACGCACAGGCCAAACCATCACATACTATTGGGGTGAAAAGCGATCGCAGTGGGTGTGGCGGGCTGCGCCGATTGGCCAGGTGAGGGGCCTCGGTGCGATTACCTGCACTCCGTTGACACTCCTGTAGGTGTATACCATTGAGTTAAAGGTCGGCGCTCCTGTTGCTAGAGTGCTGCAGGATTCTTGTGCAGTCCTATATCCACATATATCCAGCTCGTACCTACATATATATGTGCATACGCATATAAGTAGGTATATACTATGTATACACATGTATATACATGTATATACATAGAAACACGTTTTCACCCCTAAAGTAAGTGGTTGTGCGGCCCCTCGAGAAGAAATGTCCGAGTTAAATCCGCCTATAACTACGTGCATACATATATATATATATATATATATATATATATATATATATATATATATATATATATATATATATATATAATAAGTTGTCCCATAAGTCCCCGCAGTTTTTTTTCAACGATTCGTTGCGGATTTCGTCGGCGGCTCTTGCACAGCGCTATAGAGCTTTCGAAAGGAAATGATTTGGTCTATCAGCACATGTATTGCTTTTCTTTTTTCATCCTGAATTTTGCCAATTTTTAGGTCGACCAGCCGTCCGTGCGGCCTCTCGGCCGCACCAACGACTTCTTAACGGCTTCGCCGTGGCAATAACTTCTCATAATCAATTGTAGCTGCCACCTGTGGTCATGGTTTCCTCACGAAGAACATCTTAACTACGTCGATTAGGGCAAGTTAGAAAAAAGCGAAAAAATGGACGACATCCACAAAAACGATAATTTGCCCAATATCGATTGATGGCGATCGACAGTTCAGAAACGAACTTTGGATTCGTATTCAGCAATCTCGATTACCCCAGGGCTGAAGTTTCATGCCGCTTGAACGACATCCACAAAAATCGATATTATCGATCGATATCGATTGGTCGACTCCAGATTCGTGTTCAGCGACCCAGATTACCCCAAGGGCTAAAGTTTCGTGCCGCTTGAACGACATCTACAGAAAATCGATAATATCGATCGATATCGATTGCTCGACTTCAGATTCGTGTTCAGCGACCCAGATTACCCCCAGGGCTAGAGTTTCGTGCCGCTTGAACGACATCCACAAAAAATCGATATTATCGATCGATATCGATTGCCTCCAAAAACTCCTCCCGTCAATGATCATCTAAATGCCCAGGCACGGTTGCCGACGTGTTCGGCACGTGTACGGCTCGCCATGCACGGTTGCTGACGTGTTCGGCACGTGTACGGCTCGCCATGCGCCGTCGCCGACGTGTTCGGCACGTCTACGGCTCGCCATGCGCGGTCGCCGACGTGTTCGGCACGTCTACGGCTCGCCATGCGCGGTCGCCGACGTGTTCGGCACGTCTACGGCTCGCCATGCGCGGTCGCCAACGTGTTCGGCACGTCTATGGCTCGCCATGCACGGTCGCCGAAGTGTTCGGCACGTTTACGGTTTGCCATGCACGGTTGCCGACGTGTTCGGCACGTCTATGGCTCGCCATGCGCGGTCGCCGACGTGTTCGGCACGTCTACGGCTCGCCATGCGCGGTCGCCGACGTGTTCGGCACGTCTACGGCTCGCCATGCGCGGTCGCCGACGTGTTCGGCACGTCTACGGCTCGCCATGCGCGGTCGCCGACGTGTTCGGCACGTCTACGGCTCGCCATGCGCGGTCGCCGACGTGTTCGGCACGTCTACGGCTCGCCATGCGCGGTCGCCGACGTGTTCGGCACGTCTACGGCTCGCCATGCGCGGTCGCCGACGTGCTCGGCACGTCTATGGCTCGCCATGCACGGTCGCCGAAGTGTTCGGCACGTTTACGGTTTGCCATGCACGGTTGCCGACGTGTTCGGCACGTCTATGGCTCGCCATGCGCGGTCGCCGACGTGTTCGGCACGTCTATGGCTCGCCATGCGCGGTCGCCGACGTGTTCGGCACGTCTATGGCTCGCCATGCACGGTAGCCGACGTGTTCGGCTACTCAGTGCCCCCATTCCAGTTGTGACGGAAACACACACACACGCACACACACGCACGCACGCACGCACGCACACACACACGCTTGCTCCTTTATGTATAGTAGGATAAAGTGAAAACTGAAAAAGTGAAAAGTGGCCACCGCCGACAATTGCTTCTCTAAGCTTAGGTTAGGAATTTTTTGCACAAATGCGTAGCGTTTGGAAGGCAAGGTTGTGTGCTACAAGAATGCGTGTTGGTCCTGTTTTCTTGGTTGTCCTTTATTGATTTTTAGGCCGTCAAATTGGGACGTCCGAAGGAGAAGATTTATTTTTACCAACAGCTTCTGCTCTGTGATAGGGCTTTTTTGCTCGGTGTTATATGTCGGTCGAAAGAGAATGTCTTGCTCTATAAGAATTTGTGTCGCGTTTATTGGCTCATACTGATTTCTGTCGAATATCAACAAAATTCCAAAAAGAGAAAAATCATTTTCACCAACAAATCCTTCGCCTTGTTCAGTCTGTCTTGCTCCGATGGGGTTATATAAGTAGTCAATGACATGGGAGGGTAAGTGCTACGCCTACGGTATAGCTACATTAGCTATATTACTATAGCTTTCGGGAGCGCCAACCCCGGGAGGTAGCCCCTAAAAGCCTCTTGTAACCTACCCACTCGTTAGGGATTTGGCCGTCCTTAACGTTTGATATGGGCCAAAAACAAACTCAAACACATGTCACAATCCTCTTTATATTCAGGTGCAGTAATTTCGTAAGTGCAAGAAGTGCAAGGTAAATGGGAGATATAGTTTTTGGTACACCCACCACTACCACTCCATGTAATATGACATGTTCAGTGTGTAAGCTAATAGACAAAGATAATTTCGGCAAATGCCATGGATGAGGATGAGATGAGAGACGGCGTTACTCGATCCCTTTTGGGATGCGCATTCTACTTCTACGGGATATCGTGGAGGCGATATGAATGCGTATTTGGCCATACAATGACTTGCGGTGGCCAGCCGATGAACAAGTCAGCGTTTTCTCCTTCCCAGACACGTCTGGTACCAATTCACTGACCCCGGAGAGATGGAAGGCTTGGTTGGCCCGGGCGGGAAATCCGAACCAGAAACCTGGTATCGGGTGCACGCAACAGCCGGCGTCTCCTCCGACTGCGCTAGCGCATTCTACTTCTACGGGATATCGTGGAGGCGATATGAATGCGTATTTGGTCATACAATGACTTGCGGCAAATGCCATACAACAGATTATACAATTCCTACATAAAAAACTGATTTAGCTAACTGTTTGTCGTGTAATGTGGTATGTTGTCTTACTTGCGACATTTGTGGTAAATAATATGTTGGTATTACTACAAGAAAACTCATACTTAGAATCAAAGAACATATAAATAACAAGTGCTCCGTCACGCCGATAGGCGTGCCTCGTACTTGCTCGCTTCGCGCGATGTTGCAGTATCACTAAGGCAAGGACAATCAAATCGAGCTAGCTGCTCTATTTCTACAGCTTTTTTCCCTACCTAGGAATACAAAAAGCTCACAGTACGTACAGTGTATAGTATGATAGGGCGATCTATTGGTTCCTCACTACTGGTCCTCCCTTAGTGAAACGGTACCCCATTGCTGGTACTGGTCCCCCTCAATGATCCACCCTTAGCGGATAACGTCTTCGGCACACCTTCTGAATCCTCAGGCACATTGAACGACGTCTTCGGCACGTCTACCTGATCCCCGAACACGTTGAGCGACGTCTTTGGGACGTATTCTGAGTTCCAGACACGTTATGCGACGTATTCCGCACGTCTTCCGAATCCCCTGGCACGTAGAAGACGTCTGGGTATTTCTCGCTATTTTCGCGCACCGTAATTTGGTCAATATCGATTGATGGCGATCGGTACTTCAAAAACGAACTTCAGATTCGTGTTGAGCGACCTCGACTACCCCAGGGGTAAAGTTTCGGACCGCCTGGACGACATCCACAAAAAATCGATAGTTTGATCAATATCGATTGATGGCGATCGATACTTCAAAAACAAGCTTCAGATTCATGTTCAGTGACCGCGATTACCCCAAGGCTAAAGTTCCCAGGCAGGTAGAAGACGTCTGGGTATTTTTTACTATTTTCGTGTCATAATTTTCACCACCCCATTTTTCCAATTTTTCCCCGTTTTCCCCCTTGCTAATTTCTGCGGCAGCGCCGATCGATAGGATGACTCATCGCTTAGCGCGTTATTATAGAATATGATATTCAAAAAGGCAAAAACGGAAAGACTTTCTACAATCACATTAATGATGATTGTCACAACAGGTCTTTTCGCATAACAGTTTTAGACAATTTGAAAGAAAACATTGGCAGAAGTGTACTAAGGGAAAAAGCACTTTTTTGGATCAAACTTTTTATGACTCCTTATCCTTTCGGGTTTAATGATAACATTAAGGGATACGGAAATCTTACACATATAGATAATCCACTTTCTAATAAATCGAACCATCCATTCTTTAATCTAAAAAAACTAAAGGATCGCTCAAATAGAAACAAATATCAGAAAAGGCAGAAAAATAAAGAACGATGTTATGATCTAAATAATATTGTGAGCGAGTTAACAATATTTTTCAATCATACGAGCACACCTTATGATTTCCTTAGATTACTGAAATCAAAAACAGAGCAGTACATTAAAATCTTATTTCAAATTACTCTAAGAAACATGGATTACTTTGTCATTTCTAAAGAGAAGCAAGTCCTATTACTTAGCTCCTTATGTTACTTCCACTTTAGTGATTTTGAAGCAGTTTGTAATAAAAACAAAAAATTATATCAGTACGATTGCACATAATTAAAAACGTCGTATTATAATAATATATTAGACTGTATTAATCTGAATAATATAGTTAATAGCCGGCCAGTTATTGAAGTAATAAAGAACTCCAGTGAAAAGTTGTACAAAACTTTCCGATTAATATTTGAATACGAAAACCACTCTCCAGAATGTTATTTAACTACAACTCCTTTGTAATACAGATATAGATAATGCTACAGGTAGCGATATATCCTGTAACTGCAAAAATTATAAGAACATTATAGATCCGTATTACAATCATGTTTTAACAGGTGATACTGAAACCTTCAATGGTTTGAAGATACGTAAAATTCTTAGTAAAGGAACAAAATTTAGACCGCCGCCGAAATTTACTACTGAGGACATTGAAAGTCTCTGGCAAAACCTATCCAGCGAAATCATCCTTAAAATAAAAAAACAGATATAATCCCAATTCTCTAAAGCTTAGTACAATTAGAACGACGTTAAATAAATTCTTTAAAGAACGAAAAACAAACTACTAGGTTTATTAGTACAGAAAACTTTTCTATACTAATAAACCTAGTAGAACACTTAGTCCTAATAACATCAATACTGATGCTACCTTTATTAAAAATTCTTCCATCCTTTGTCCTCACGACAAAGCATCCTCAAACTACAGTATTATTTGTAATCGACTCTATTACGACATAATAAGCAGGAAGATTGATGACATGGACAGTAGCTCTTCAAATGTGTATGTGGTATGTGTATCATACCCATAAATATTGTCATTGAAAAACATCATAACTTTTTAAATTCCATCAATTTGAAACCCAATGTGGAAAAAATTGAAACCCTGCGCCGAGACCGCTTCGAGAAGCTTTGTGCATGCAAGGTGCGAGAGCGTGCACAGACGCATGCGCAGGGCGCGAGAGCGCGGAGACCCTGAGGCCTTTGTCATACCATCGCTCACCCCGAGCGACGCCTAATGATATGCACCCATATCGATTCCATCGCACCACCCGATCGATATGGGAGCATATCATTAGGCGTCGCTCGGGGTGAGCGATGGTATGACAAAGGCCTGACCGATGGCCGCGCCCTGCCGGGAGACGCAGACAGCGTGAGAGCGCGAGAAACATAGCGCATGGCCAAGTCAGAGCTGAGACGATGGCGCGGACACCCGGATAGCAATAGTGTGTTGCTAAGCTCGAGCCTCTTCCGAGCGTATCCAATTGGAGCACGCTGGTCACTGCGCCTGGATAGCAACAGTGGGTTGCGAGGGTCCAACAGGATAGCAGCACACTGTTGCTGTTCCAACAGAATAGCAACCGCAGTTTCTGTTCGCAACTGCAGATGCCAGACTGTTGAAGGAGGCGTGGTTGGGCGGAGACAGTTCAGCTCGTCGAATCCGAATATCCGAGAAAACGGACAGCTCACGCGGGTGAATTCCACACGCTGTTCTTGAACGGGAATCTCAGGAGCTGCATCATCATCCTCCGAATCCTGGACTCCACTGCCCTGGTCCTTCCAAGCAGTTCGGCTTCACGAGCGTCGTCCTCTTGCCGTACGTGCACCTCCGGTTCTGGATCCATCTCCACGATGTTCTCCTGCTGCACGCGCACCTCTACATCTGGACCCACGTCATCACCGTCCTCGTGCTGTACGCGTACTGGCTCAGCATCCTCGACGTCGTGCACCCTATCACGGATGACGTCCTTGACATTCTCCTGTTGCACGTTACGCACGACGTCTATCGCCAATACTCAGCGTCTCCACTCCAGTTGTGACGTACGGAAACACACACATACTCTATTGAATACCTCAGCATGCAGCTGGAAATTGCGAAAAAAAGAACTTTGAAAATGGTATAGATGTCAGAATCCTTCAAATCCCAACGAATGCAAAAACACAGGAGAATCGAACCACCGACCACCCTCGCATGAAGCAACGCCACTATCCACTGCGCTGCAAGCCGCCTGCATGTGAGGCATCGCGGGCGTACAACAGACCGAGAACCCGTGAGGCGCCGATTCCATGGTGACTTCAAGGACCCTCTACTCCTTGGATTTAACGATTTGGCAAAAAAGAAACACATTTTCATACTAATTGAAGGGTGGGGATTCTTCCTGTATGGCTCGCCCTCCCTGTTCAGACATATGCTTCAGACCCTTTCCTTGTAAGTGCGCTAGAAAAAATGACGAGGTTCAGGTCGAGGCGTGGGTGATACTCTGTGGTTCATATGTTTATTATGCTAAGGATCAATTCGCTTCGAAAGTGTAGCTATGGTTACGAAGCGTGGTCCATGTGCAGCAATACAAGGCTTCAGAACTGGAGGAAAATTAATCTTCTCGAACAACCGCAAATTTGTACGTTAAATTCAAAAACTAATTCCGCGGGTTTTCTCGTCTTGGAACATCAGCACTTCCTTAAAGAAACTCCGAGACGTCACGGCAAAAGAACTTGCTAATTTTGGTTTCTCGTAGTCCTTAACTTGTGTGGTTTTAAGGTTCCAAGCATAGCGCATCGATTGCAGGGACTAGGCAAAATGGAGGTAAGCTTCGATAGCCTAAAGCAAATGCTTGATAAAAGTGCTCCGACACGTCTCTCGCACTTCTCGCGCGTTTCGCGCAATGTTTCGGTGTCACTAAGCTGAGGTTGCTTCAACCTGGCTTCTCTATTTGTAGTGTTTTCGTCTCTAGCAGTATAAGAGGCAGTATTTGAAAGTCTTGTTGGGTTTCCCAACCTTTTTCTTGCTTCTTTAAGATCAGGTGAGTATTTTTGCGGTATGAAGCCATTCAGAACCTACACCATTATGTTCAACATCGGCATCATCTCCGACGGTTCAATAACGTCACTGTTGCGTTGCTTTCGTCGTTTAGATTGCTCGATAAATCTCCTGATGACGCACATCATGGTCCTCCACTTCACTCTAGCTCCAAATTGACTGCAGGCACTTTCACTCCTTATCCTCAAGCGATCCATCTCAGGCAAAAATCGAAGCTCCCGATAAGTATTGTCTATTGTCAGTATCGTCTGACTGACTTTGGTCGTACGACGAAAAGCCTTTTTGTCAGAGCGGAGCATTTCCACCGCTTCTAATACCATGTTCAACGGAAAAATTTTTCCACGCGGGACGGCTACAGTACAATACCGCCCGCGTCGGGCGGTCAAAAAAAAAAACGGTTTGCGACGGAAAAATCCGTCGCAAACCGTCGCATGCTTGTAACTCCTTTAATCTTGAGTTGTTTCAGAAACTGTTGGCACCATTCGATTCGTCTCATCGAGATCTACAAAACCATGTATGAAACTTTACCAGGCCACCGCGTTTTCGCAGTGGGTGGCCTAAAAAAATAACTGAGCAGGCTTTTGCGATTGGAGCACCTTATTTTCCAGGATGTGCAGTGTTTTCCGAGTATCTCAAGCATGGCGTGCGTTGTCAGTGCTCTGTCATGTTTGGAATGTTCCGAGAGTGCGCCGTACACAATGCATATAGGATCGAGATTATCAATCGAATGGGCGGAAGCATGCCCACTGGGTTTCTATTTTCGCTTGATGGAAATGTAAAGCCTTCAAGACTATCTCGCACTGTTTAGAGAAATTTATCGAAAATTTCCAGCTGCCCTACTCTGGAATTGCTCCAATCTGTCCCGGAGAGAAGTGGAATGTGCGCCGCGTGCAATGCGTATAAAGATGAACCTATCAATCGAATAATCGAATGGGTTCGACAACTGCTAGAGTGAGCGTTTGGGGAGTTCTATCATAAATTTCCAGCCGCTCTACTAAGGAATTGCTCTAAGGCTGTCCAGCTAACCTTTGGAGTGCGCCATGAACAATGCATATAGAGTCGAACCTTTCAATCGAGGGGGGCGACCGCTTGCAAATTGCAGCGCGGGCTGGTAGGAGCGCAATAACTCTTTCATCTCAAATAGTTTCGGCTGCAACTCGTGGATCTTATAGGCAGTAAAACGTTCTAGTAGTACGTTAAAGTAGAACGGTCTAGCTTAGGAAGAGGCATTGTTACAGGGGTGCGAAAATGCAGGTGAGGCTTGTGTGACGTATTTTCTCCGATTTCGGTGGACCACTGCGGGAAGGCCCGGCGAGCAAACGATCTTGAAATGCGTGTGCAAACGAAGCGCTCAAGGTACTTCACGATAGCGTTCTCAGAATTCCTCAGCTTTCTAAACTGCCTTAGCCTCAGCTGCCAGTTTAAACCGGCGGAAGATAGCGGTTAGAGTTTCTTGCGTTATTACTCTCCCAGGTTTGATTGTACGACACTCTCAGTGGTACCGTTCTGTTCACCATGAAAAGAGCTATCGAACGGTACCAATTTACCGATTCTGGGAATATCGGTTTTTTGACAATTTCGTATCAAAGGCGAGGCGGCTCAACGGCGCGGCAGAAGGTCGATGACGTCATCGAAAATCGATGTCTTCGAACTGGTCCATGCTTGATACCGTTCGGTAGAGCTTTTCATGCTGATTGAACGATGTTATTGTGAGTAGGGAAAACTGTAACATGGGCGAGTAAGAGGGAGGAGAACATCGACCGTTGTCGTGTCGCTAAAATGCACCCGCGGGCGTGTTCCGAGCACGAAAAGTCTGTCATTTGTTAACCTTTCCGGCAGCAGCTCGTCGGTTTTGTAGACAATAAAGTGTACTAGTAATGCGCTGAAACACAGCAATGTAGCTTATGAATGGACAAAGTTACAGCAGTGCGAAAATGCAGGTTAGCCTTGCCTGACGCGATTTTTTCCAAATTCAGTCGACACCTGTAAGAACACGCGGTGAGCTAATGGCCTACAAATGCGCCAGCGAGCAGAACACTTAAGGTTCTTTAAGAGAATATTTTAACAATTCCTTAGCTGACTAAACTGCCTTAGCACCAGCTGCCATTTTCGGGCGGCGGAGTTTTAGCGTTGAAGTTTCCTGCACCCTTATTCGGCCAGGTTTTGAGTGTTCGACACTCGCAGTGGCACTGCTCTGTTCAGCATAAAAAGCGCTATCGAATGATATCAATCTCGACCAGTTTCAGAAAGATCAATTTTTTGACAATTTTCCATCGAGGACGTGGGCGCTCCAGGCCGAGCGTGCGCAAACGATGACGTTATCAAAAATCGATGTTTTCGAAATTGGCCGAATTTTCTCGTCCAAAATCATCTAGGGGTTATTTGGGGCGCTGATTACGAACCCGACGTCCGTCTTTGAAAATTCCGCCGATTTCGGTAGGTTTTGGATATTCTTCTGGATAATTCGATCAGCAACCTTCGCTTCGCCGACGATATTGTTCTCATCTCTACCAGCACGGCAGAAGTCGAGGAAATGCTGAACGAGCTCGTGGCAGGTATGAAGATTGGATTGGACATGAATATGTCCAAGACACAATTTATGGTCAACCAGTGGTGTGACACGGGACTCGTAAGGTTAAGTGGAGTCGCTCTACAACAGGTCGACTCCTACGTCTATCTGGGAAGAGAGCTGAACATGGATAACGACCTCGCTCCTGAAATCGCCCGCAGGAGACGCGCAGCATGGGCAGCCTTAAGTTCGATTCGCGAAGTCACCGATCAGGTCAAGGATCCCGGCCTCAGGGCCTCGATATTCAACGCCTCTGTACTGCCTGCGATGTGTTACGCGACGGAAACCTGGTCCAACAACAAGACAATCGCCAGAGCGATGCAAACCACGCATCGTGCACTGGAGAGATGTCTTCTAAGGACAAGCCTTCGTCAGCAATGACAAGAAGGCCTACGAAGCTCAGAGCTACGGGAGAAGTCGCAATTAGCAGACCCGCTGCAGTACATGAAGAAGTCCAAATATCGCTGGGCCAGACACTTGCTTCGACAAAAGGACGATAGATGGAGTCTCCGCGTCACAGAATGGCTCCCGAGAGACCATAAGAGACCACTGGGACGACCGCCAACGCGATGGGCAGACTCATTCTCAATATCTTTCAGAGAGCGGAGTCTGCCTCACTGGATGCAAGCAGCCAGAGATCGGGCGGTCTGGAAGAGTTGTGGTCCCCGCTGAGAAGACCTCCAGCCGACAAAAGGACCATCAAAGTATCAAAGTAAAGTAATTGGAGGTGGTCGGGTCAGGATCACCGATTTTGCTCAAACTTCGTATAGGGGCGGAGACTTATTCATGGTGCTGAAAAGGATGCCGAAGTTCACTCGGGCGATTACGGCAGGAGACCGCCCATACCGATACCTGAGGGTGACCGGTGATCCTGACCCGGCCACCCTCAAACGGGTAGTAACCTACTGAAAGCGGCGGAATTTTCAAAAACGGACGTCGGATTCGTAATCAGCGCCCCAAATGACCGCCTGGATGGTTTTGGACGAAGTTTGCACGAAGAAATTTGGCCAATTTCGAAAACATCGGTTTTCGATGACGTCATCGTCCGCGCCGGCCCGGCCAATGGCGCCTACGTCCTCGATGGGAAACTGTCAAAAAATCGATTTTTTTTTTTGAAATTGATCGAGAGAGAAACTCTTCGACAGAGCTCTTTGTGGTGAACAAAATGGTGTTATTGGGAGTGTCGAAAACCCAAATGTGGGTGAGTAAGAGGGCAGGAAAGTTCAGTCGCGCAATGGTCGACCGAAAACGGAAAAATTGTGTCGCACAAGCTTCACCTGCATATTCGCAGCGCTGTAATTTAGCCCATTCATGAGCAACACCGTTGTATTTTAGAGCACGTCAAGAACCTTGTACTGCCTACGTGCCTACAAAGCCCTCGAGTTGCAACCCGAACGATTTGAACTTGATAGAGTTATTGCGCTAGGAACTCTCCCGCGCCTGAATTTGCGAGCAGTCGCCCCACTCTATTGATAGGCTCTATTCTACATGCATTGTTCACAGCGTACTCTAAAGCCTCCCCGGAACGGAGTACAGCAATTCCTGAGTAGGGCGGGCGGAAATTTCTAATCTATCCTAATTTCAAAAACGGTTCTATCGTATATCGTATGCCTTTTGCACGACGCCTCTCTCTTCTCGCTTCTCAAAACCTCTTAATTTGTATTAGCTGCTGTCAGTGTGTGCACTAAAGCACCTAAAGAGGGTAAGCTTTGCTGTTTAGCACGACATTTGAACCGCTTCCACTCGCTCGATTGATAGGCTCGATCCTATATGCATTGTGTACGGCGCACTCTCGGAACATTCCAGGCATGACAGAGCACTGACAACGCACGCCATGTTTGAGATACTCCGAAAACACTGCACATCCTGGAAAATAAGGTGCTCCAATCGCAAAAGCCTGCTGCAGTTATTTTTTAGGCCACCCATGCGAAAACGCGGTGGCCTGGTAAAGTTTCATACATGGTTTTGTAGATCTCGATGAGACGATGAGCAGGCTTTTGCAACTGGAGCACCTTATTTTCCAGGATGTGCAGTGTTTTCGGAGTATCTCAAGCACGGCGTGCGTTGTCAGTGCTGTTTGGTGCCAACAGTTTCTGAAACAACTCAAGATTAAAGGAGTTACAAGCATGCTACGGTTTGCGACGGCTTTTCCGTCGCAAACCGTCTTTTTGACCGCGCGACGCGGGCGGTATTGTAGAGATGGATTGCCTAACCCTCATTAACAGACGAACAAGGGAGCATTGATTTCAAGCTAAAATCTCCAACATCGATCGATATAGGCCTTCTGATCGAATCTTCCACACCCGCTGTGAGGAACTTCCGTCGGTTATAGAAGTTCCAGGTTAAAACTTGGAGAAAACCGGAACCACCGGTCAGGATTTTGATAATATCGATCGATAATGATTGCCGTTCCCTGCGGTGAAACCATTCTGTGGGCACGTACATAACTCCCACCCTGTTCGATTTATCTGAGAGAAAATAGATAATCTATTGGCATTGATCTCTTGATCAATCTCCTGCAGGTCCTCTGAATCACTACTCACGTTAGATGGCGTTTGGCCCCTTACTGGTCTTCCCTTATTGGTTCCCCCATTACTGGTCCGTCCTTACTGGTCCACCCTTACTGTTCTCCTTGCTGGTTTCCCCTTACCGGTTCTCCACTTACTGGTCAACCCTTGTTCGTCCCCTTATTGGGCCCCCTTACTGGCCCTCCCTTACTGGTCCCCTTGCTGGTCCCTCCTTCCCTTACTGGTTCCCCCTTTACGTCTTCTGAACGCGCGTTGGGCGAGTCTTCTGAATTCGGACGCATGTTGGACGACATCTGCGGCACGTCTTCTAAGTCAGGATGCTCAAAAACGCGTGCAGTTGCGAAACACCAAAAGCCTGCGCTTCCTCTACCGCCACAACATACCATGTTGAACGGAAAATCTTGCCCGTGCGAGATACGCTGAGAACCGCACACATTGCCCAAACGTCATCGACGGACAAACTCTTTTATATATGTACATATAGGTACAATACCGGCCTTATCTTTTGGTCTTTGGGCGGAAAAAGCGAAAAAAACCGCCTTTTCCGCCGCTTTTCTGTAGTGCTCTTCAAATTGAGCGCATTGTAAATTGAAGCACATATTCGTGATCAGCACCGAGCTCTCCTCCCGATGAGCTGCAAATCGCCTAGCGAGCGCCTGAAAAATAGTTCAGTGACCTAATTTCTGCCTGGCGCGGCTGACCCCTTCCCTCGCGGGAGATAATTACACCCACAGCTCCCAAGTAGCTAATGAAGGAGGCCTCTTAACGCGTGTTTTCCACTTTGCGTAGTCACCCATAGTTCTTTGGATTCCCTAGTTTCTTGCGGTCACAATGATGTAAATTTTTTAAAAAATCGGTAAATTAATTTGCATTTGTTTCAGAAAATGTGCCACTGTGGAGGACCGTAATTTTGGAATATCAAGTTTATATGTGCGCATACTCATTTGTCCCGCTAAACGTTATAGTTGAAATGAAGCTGCGAAAGTGGAACCTCTGGGGTTGAAATCGCTAGTAATTGTACGCTGGCAAAGTTGCCCACATGACACTTCTTTGCAGTTAGCCGCACACTTTTCGCATGATTAAAGTGGACATAAAATCGATTCTTTGAAGAAAGAAACATAGACTTTTGGAAGCCTATAAAAACACCTTCTAGTCCTCCATGGGTAAAATTTCGAGAGACTGGAAAACATTTTGGCCACGTAGTTACGAAGCAAACTCACCCCACAAGTTAACAGAGTGTCATTTTAAAAATTGTTCAAAAACGGGAAAATAATCTATGAGAGCATTCCCTATTCAATTCTGATTCGAAGAGTGGTTCGATTTCAAATTTTCGGTTGTTTGTACCTGTTTATTACGAGTGGAAGTCCAATAGCCCTGGCCGGGATCCAGATTAGCTCCGGAGCCAGTCCACTCTTCTGCCTCTGTGACCCCTCGCGCCATCTGAGGACGCCGTAAATCGCCTAACTAGAGTCTTCACACTTCCGCTGCTCGGCGACGTATTGATCCTTCCAAACGAGGGTGGAGTAGAATACCTGGTGTGCACCAAACAAGGTTTGGATAACTACGACCCCTCCCTTTTAGTTAAATTGCTTGTATCTTCTATTTCGTGTTTAGCTTTTACAAGTGTTGGATGCGTGGCGTATCCCAAAAAGACTACTTAAATTCGCTTCCCTTTCATGACTTTCTCAAAACTCACGGCTTCGGTTTCCCAATCATCCGTTTATTACTTTCCACCGTGCACCTATCATCTTCTTCATTTTACATCGCAGAAGCTCCACTTTTGTTTGACTGTTGCCTGATTATTTCACAATAAACGTTCATTAGGATTGAGGTTAGGGACGGACTTAACCAAACCGTTCTGAGATGCTCCAGGCACCTCCTTGTATGGGAGTCCGGGAGGCAAATTGAATTTTATTTTTCCTATGCTATGACTTGCGCTGACCAGTTGATGTACAAATGAGTTCTCAGACACTTCTGATACAAATTCATCTTTTTCGGAGAGACGGAATGCTCCAGTGTTTGAGCAAGTAGGCATTCCCTCTTTAGGCGCTCCGCCTGGTAGCGAAGTCTGGCGAGACACCAACTTCGCGTACTCCCGTTTTCAGTTTCCCGCTAGGCCAACCAAGTCTTCCATCCTCCGGGTTTGGTGAATACGTACTACCAGGCTTGTCTTAAAAACACCGGACAAAGGATTGTCCATTGGCTGGCCATTGCAAGTCGTTCTTTCGACCATACGCTTTTAAATTGCTTCCGGTTGATGTGGAATGCGTGGCGTCTCCCTAAACGAAGCGATTGGTTAATGCCGTCTGCCAACTGCGACAGCCAGATAGCTTCGAGACAGTGCCAAATTCGCTGGTGAACATTGCCAACTTAGCCCAGGTTGATCCATGCTCTATAATTTAAGCAGCATTACAAATCTGTCCATCGGCTGGCCACCGCAAACAATTGTATAGATCAAGTAGGCACTGAAGTCGCCACCACGACATCCCGTAGAAGTAGAATGCATGGCGCATCCCAGAAGGATTGAATGCTTCCACCCTTCACCCTTTATTTGCTTGAAAAGGCTATTTATTACCTTGATTCTCTGCAAGTCCCTTGTGTTTACTTACATGACTGTTATCTTATAGCGGGTGTTATCTACAATACCGCTCGCGCCGTACGGTCAAAAGTGGGCGAAAAAACGCAAAAATAGCGTCGCATGCTCATAAATCCTTCAGTTTTAGGTTTTTTTTAAAGGTTAGAATCATTCGATTTGACTCTTCGAGATCTACACAAACATGTATAAAACTTTACCGGAACCCCCACATTTTCGCCGTGGGTGGTCCAAAAATTGACTGGAGCGGGCTTTTGCGATTAGAGCAGCTTATTTCCCAGGACACGCGTGCTTTCGGAGTATCTCAAGCATGGCGTACGTTGCCAGTGCTCTGTCATGCTAGGAAGGCCGCTAGAGTGCGCCGTGCACAATGCATACAGATTCTAACCTTTCAATCGAGTGGGCGCGACAGCTTGTGGACCGAGCGTCTAAGGAGTTTTATCAGAAATTTGCAGCCGCTCTAGTCAAAAGCTGTTTTGAGGCTGTCCAGCTGGTCTTTGGAGTGCGCCGTGAACAATGAATGCAGATTCAAACCTTTCAATCGAGGGTAGCGACCGCTCGCAAATTGCACGCGCGGGCGTGTTCGGAGCGCAATAGCTCTGTCAAGTTGGAACCTTTCAGGTTGAACCTTGTAGGTTTTGTAGGCAGTCGAGCGATCTGTTAGTACGCCGAAGTAGAATGGTTTAGCTTAGGAGGGCGCAATGTTATAGTGATGCAAAAATGCAGGTGAGGCAAGCATTTTTCAACCTTCCGTGGACCACTGCGGGAAAACCCGGTGGGCGAACGCCTTTGAAATGCGCATGCCAACAGACCACTAAAAGCACGTTACGATGACGTGCTCATAGCTCTTCAGCTGCCCAAACTGCCTTAGCCTCAGCTGCCGTTTTGGAGCGGCGAAAGCTAGCGGTTGAAGTTTCCTGCCCTCTTACTCGCCCACATTTGGGTTTCCGACACTTTAAATAACACCGTTTTGTTCAAAACGAAAAGCTCTATCGAACGGTGCCACTCTCAACCAATTTCAAAAAAATCGACTTTTTGACGATATCGAAGATGTGGGCGCTCTAGGCCAAACTGCACGGACGATGACGTCAACGAAAACCGGTATTTTCGAAATTGGCCAAATTTCCTCGTGCAAACTTCGTCCAAAATTATCTAGGGGATATTTGGTTTTTTGACTATGAATCCGATGTTCGTCCGCCTTTCTCAGCCTCACGTTTGAGGGTGGTCGGGTCAGGATCACCGATCACCCTCGGGGAGCAAGCTGAACATACAAAAGCGCGCGGCGGCCGCGGCGACTGCTGCGGCAAGCGCGACAACTGCACAGTGTGTGCTGCTACAGTCACGAAGTCCAATCCTTTTGTAACTGCATAAGCTTCTTCTGCTACCTCTGCTCAGCTATTTGAAGGCCCTCCGGTGCACTTAATCAGCGAAAATGGATATATTTCGATAGGGAATTGGATGACCTAATGAAGAAATAAGCAACTGCTTCCATTGTGAAAAGATTTAGTCTCCCTTTATGACAAGAAGCTTCAATTCTAAAGGCCACATATCTATGTACAATACAGCATAACTCGGGAATTTGTTAGAGCTCCATTTCCCCTATAACAGCCCACCTAGGAGCGATGCGTCAGAGGCGGTTCGTCGCGCGTGCGGCAGGATCCGCCGCGCGCGCGGCGAAAACCTGTATGTTCGTACTACCAGCCATCACCCTCAGTTATCGGTATGAGTGATCTCCTGCCGTGAGCGTCCAAAAGTACTTCGGCATCGTGTTCGGCACTCCGAATAAGTCCATGACCCTGTACGAATTTTGAGCAAAATCGATGATCCTGACCCGACCACCCTCAATTATCCAGAAGAAAATCCAAAACCTACCGAAGTCGACGAATTTTTCTAAAACGGACGTCAGATTCGTAATCAGCGCTCCAGATAACCCCTAGAAGAATTTGGACGAAGTTTGCACGAAGAAATTTGGCCAATTTCGAAAATATCGGTTTTCGATGACGTTATCACCGCACAGCTCGGCCTAGTGCGCCCACGTCTTCGATGGCCAAAAAATCGATGTTGCCAAAATCGGTCGAAATTGATAGTGTTCGATAGCGCTTTTCAAGCCGAACAGAACGGTGTTACTAGGAGTGTCGAAGACTCAAATCTGGGCGAGTAGGAGCGCAAAAATTGTAACCGATAGCTTTCGCCGCTCTAAAACGGCAGCTGAGGCTAAGGAAGTTTAGATAGCTGAAAAGTTCTGAGCCCGTGACCGTAAAGTACCTTAAGTGCTCTGTTCGCATACGCATTTTGAGGCCGTTACCTCGCTGCGTCGTCTCGCAGTGGTCTACCGAATCGGAAAAAAATGCGTCACGTAAGACTCACCTGCATTTTCGCACCGCTGTAACATTGCCCCCTTCTAAGCTAAGCAATTCTACTTTGACGTACTGACAGACCGTTTAACTGCCTACAAAACCTACAAACTGCAACCTGAAAGGTTCCAACTTGACAGAGCTGTTGCGCTCCGAACACGCCCGCGCATGCAATTTGCGAGCTGTCGCTCCCCTCGATTGAAAGGTTTGAATCTGCATGCATTGTTCGCGGCGCACTGAAAAGGTTAGCTGGACAGCCTTAGAGCAACTCCTGACTAGGGCGGCTGCAAATTTCTGAATAAACTCCCCAAACGCTCGGTCTACAAGCTGTCGCGCCCACTCGATTGAAAGGTTTGAATCCAACACTTGTGAAAGCTAAACACGAAATAGAAGACACAAGCAGTCTAACTAAAAGGGAGGGGTCGTAGTTATCCAAACCTTGTTTGGTGCACGCCAGGTATTCTACTCCACCCTCGTTTGGAAGGATCAATACGTCGCCGGAGCAGCGGAAGTGTGAGGACTCTATTTAGGCGATTTACGGCGTCCTCAGATGGCGCGAGGGGTCACAGAGGCAGGAGAGTGGACTGGCTCCGGAGCTAATCTGGGTCACGGCCAGGGCTATTGGACTTCCACTCGTAATAAACAGGTACAAACACACGAAAATTTGAAATCGAACCAGTCTTCGAATCAGAATTGAATAGGGAATGCTCTCATAGATTATTTTCCCGTTTTAGAACAATTTTTAAAATGACACTCTGTTAACATGTTTGCTTCGTAACTACGTGGCCAAAATGTTTTCCAGCCTCGTCGAAATTTCACGCATGGAGGACTAGAAGGTGTTTTTATAGGCTTCCAAAAGTCTATGTTTCTTTCTTCAAAGAATTGATTTTATGTCCACTTTAATCATGTGAAAAGTGTGCGGCTAACTGCAAGGAAGTGTCATGTGGGCAACTTTGCCACCGTACAATTACTAGCGATTTCAACCCCAGAGGTTCCACTTTCGCAGCTTCATTTCAACTATAACGTTTAGCGGGACAAATGAGTATGCGCACATATAAACTTGATATTCCAAAATTACGGTCCTCCAAAGTGGCACATTTTCTGAAACAAATGCAAATTAATTTACCGATTTTTCAAAAAATTTACATCATTGTGACCGCAAGAAACTAGGGAATCCAAAGAACTATGTGTGACTACGCAAAGTGGAAAACACGCGTTAAGAGGCCTCCTTCATTAGCTACTTGGGAGCTGTGGGTGTAATTATCTCCCGCGAGGGAAGGGGTCAGCCGCGCCAGGCAGAAATTAGGTCACTGAACTATTTTTCAGGCGCTCGCTAGGCGATTTGCAGCTCATCGGGAGGAGAGCTCGGTGCTGATCACGAATATGTGCTTCAATTTACAATGCGCTCAATTTGAAAAGCACTACAGAAAAGCGGCGGAAAAGGCGGTTTTTTTTTCGCTTTTTCCGCCCAAAGACCAAAAGATAAGGCTGGTATCGTAGTGACAGAGGAGTAAGAAAACGAAGTACGGAAGGGAGGTATGACAGAAAAACTATTTATCGAAAAACGCATTCAAATTGATTGAGAAATCATCTATATGGCTAGTTTTACTTATGAAGGGAATGACTGCCGGAAGAACGTTTTCCACAGTGATAGGTTCTCACGAGGAAGGTCAACGAAGTAAGCGTGGAGAATCTCACCAGACCGACCTATACAGGATTGTAGAGTGTCGTCTAGGAAGCATCAGGGGGTTAGGTTAAAAATGGCAAAAAACTGTAGCGCTTCATTGTGGGCTGTTAACGCAAAACTTATGCCCGGAGAAAAGTTATCCTGCTCAGAAATATTCCCACAAAAGGCTTGGAGCTTCAGCCATTGCTAGAACGGTGAATTTGAGAAATTCCTAACAGAAGTAAGAAGGCACATTCACGGGAAGCATCCATAAGGAAGGCAACTGCTTGGCATGGCCGAGTGGACAGCGCTGCGGTTTTGCAGGAGGGTGATCAGTGGGTTGGTTCCGGAGGTGGGGTTTCGGAATTGCTAGTGGCGTTCTTTTCATTCTTATCAACATAGAGTGTATTTTGCCTTGAACTTCGGTTTTAACCTCTTGCAGGATGTGGACCAAGCTAGAGTTCGCCGATCAGAGATAGGCCGCTAGCCATTAGACCATTGTTGTCTTGTTGGGAAACTTCTTGTTAGCTGCTCTCCTTGTGTGTTCTCTGTGTAATGATTTCTATTAGTTTTGGAAATGTGTCTCGTTCTAACCTCATTTAATCGCTCTTCCCTACCATAGAGGGATGCCAGGGGGCATTGCAGATACAGGCACTCGTACGCCAAAGGTTGAAAAATCCTTCGACCAAACCTCGCTTAGGGGTCATTTGGCGTGCTTATCACGAATCTGACATCTGTTTTTGATGCAACAGCGGATTACAGCAGGTTACAGTAGATATGTATACTGTGAAAAAACTGCATTCGCACTGCGGTTTCTCTTATTTTGTTGCACTTCTTTTTCCAAGGTAGTATCTTGGGATGAAAATAGCACTCAAAAATTCAAGAGCTAAGAAGTGCAATGCAAAATTCGTAAGATCATCTCCGCAATAACATCCCTGGGCGAATGGGGTGAGTGTGGCTAACTTGTCTCAACCTTCTCACTTGTACCCTACTTACATAGTAGCTTACTGTAGTCTACCGTAACAAAAGCAGATCCAAGATTCGTGATCAGTATCCGAAACACCCACCCCTAGACAAAACTTAGAGAAAAAATTTTTCGAGGCTGCAGTCGTGAGAGTAATAAAAAGTAATTAAAATCCACGGATCTCCTCCGACGAAGAGCCTTCGGGCTCTCTTGCTAGGAGAGATCTCGGGCCACTTGTCGCAGGACCACGTGGCGCGTCTCCGGCTGGTGGATGGGGGAATGAAACGCGAAGCAAATGCGACCGTGTACTGCCCAGAGACGCAGGTAGGATGCAGTGGATGGACCCATTGCTCCTGCTGTGTCGGGTCGACGCGTTCCTTGTGCGTGGGAGCGGCATGTTCATGCACAATGTGCGTAGATGTGTTCGCGCCCGCTCGGATTGTTATTGAGGCCGCCTCAAGTCCCGCCAAAGTTTAACGGAATTTTATTCTCTACCTACGAAGTCATGAGGCTTACTACAAGTACCTACATTCGCAATGTCCCTCCGCCACTACCTATCAGTATGGAAGAGTGGCCGAGAAAAAATAGGCTGCAATAAGAGCAAACCACGGGATCAAAAATGATACATTTTAAAAGAGATGGTAGAATTAGTAAAATTTACAAGAATAACGTTCTCTATAGAAACCCGAAGATTAATCAGCACATCCTAGAGATGTCATGAAGCAACACATCTCGACCATGTTCGTAAATGAGATTAAAATTAAAAACATTTCGAAAACAAACAGTGAACATTACAAAAAAATCATAACGTTGAAGCAATGGTACATATCGCGTAGGTGAGCAGTATTGGTAGGTGGGAGCGCACCAGTCAATGATAACCAAACAGAGCACAGACCAAACACATCCCAGACCATCAGGATACCAGCTGTACATGGTCCCTCTGAATGGCATGCCCATTCAATTCGGTCTGATTGGTTTAGGCGTTCCCACCTACCAATGCTGCCCACCTACGCAACATATACCCGCGATCGCACGAAAACGTTTACCAGATTTGTGATCAGCGTCAGTCAGCCTACAAGGCGAGGTATCGGAGAAAATTGCTTTCGATCTCCAGTCGCTACACCTTCGATTAGCAGAGAGTGGTGGGGGAAAATAAGCAGCATCGTTGTTAAATTGCATTGTACTGGTTAAATTAAGGCTATGACGACAGTATGGTACTGTACGGTGTTCAAAATACACTTAACATCGGCAAATGAACAGTGAGCAAGCCTAGCAATGCAGAATCCCAACCCAGGATCCGAACCCATGACCCCTTTCCTGCAGGTCCGCCCCACACCCACTCGGCCATCCAGTCGCTGCCAACTGCCTCGTGAGCGGTGCATCTCAATGCTTCGCTTCGGTTACTGTACCGCTAACAAGTAAATTGTGAATTGTTCGCTGTAATTCCGTGCTGTTGCAGCCCCAAACCTTTTGTAGAATAGATTCTAACCACCAAATGGCACTTCCAGACGTTTTTTTTTTATCGGGCCGCACTGAAGTGACTCGTTTTTTGCAATTTTTGACCCACCCTGATGTCCGCAGGAAAAAACACTACAGTGCTTCTCAGACGACCCCTACAACCCTCAATAGGTGATTTTTAAAATTGCCACTGGACGTTCATTGACCTCCCTTGTGAGCATTATCCAGGGGAGTAAATGCTGGCTGATATCGATCGCGTATGTGGGAACGTTGGACTGCAGCTGAATTTTACGAAGACGATATTCATGAGGAGCGGACAAGTTCCTGATGCCCCATTCTTGCTCAACGGAACGAACATCTCCGATTGCTCCAGCTACGTGTACTTGGGTCGCGATGTCAATATGGCCAACGACGAGCGGCCTTGGGGAGCTTTCATGAGCGTCAAAGAAGTCGTGAAGAAGACGAAGAATGTCCGACTCGACCGTTCTTCCTGCCCTAGTATACCTTGAGTATACCTACCTTCAGAGATCTGGGCTATACGAAAGCAGGATGAACACGCGATCAGCTTCGCGCAGCGTGGAATCGAAGGGACTCGATCGAGAGGACGTTGGACTGCAGCTGAATTTTACGAAGACGATATTCATGAGGAGCGGACAAGTTCCTGATGCCCCATTCTTGCTCAACGGAACGAACATCTCCGATTGCTCCAGCTACGTGTATTTGGGTCGCGATGTCAATACAGCCAACGACGAGCGGCCTTGGGGAGCTTTCATGAGCGTCAAAGAAGTCGTGAAGAAGACGAAGAATGTCCGACTCGACCGTTCTTCCTGCCCTAGTATACCTTGAGTATACCTACCTTCAGAGATCTGGGCTATACGAAAGCAGGATGAACACGCGATCAGCTTCGCGCAGCGTGGAATCGAAGGGACTCGATCGAGAGGACGTTGGACTGCAGCTGAATTTTACGAAGACGATATTCATGAGGAGCGGACAAGTTCCTGATGCCCCATTCTTGCTCAACGGAACGAACATCTCCGATTGCTCCAGCTACGTGTATTTGGGTCGCGATGTCAATATGGCCAACGACGAGCGGCCTTGGGGAGCTTTCATGAGCGTCAAAGAAGTTCACGCAACTGAGGGAAGGGGTCTAAGGAGTTCCGAGCTTCGTCGACGTTCAAAGATCAGAGATGATGTCGCATGGGTCAAGTCGTCGAAAATTAAGTGGGCCGGTCACGCAATGCGCTTCGCGGACACCCGCTGGACGAGAGCCGTCACTGACTGGATTCCGCGGGATTTCAAGAGAACACGTAGACGCCCACCAACGCGTTGGTCGGACTTCTTTGTGAAAGCCCTGAACGAACGATATGACGCTCTTCGTTCCCTCGAGCGAGGAGGATCTACTACTCCACTCTGGCTCGCGACGGGAATGGAGACGCTGCTGGGGTCAGCTCGAGCAAATCGATGATCAACGGAACGACAGCTGATACAGTGATACTTGAAAACTGCAGATCTTCAGAATAATCCTCACGTCCAATTGGGTTTACGCGCAACAATACTCCTTCATTACGAGGGGGGGGGGGGGCCACCTTACAAAAAGTTTCAGTAACATAAAAAAGAAGAAACGAGACAAACAGGTGGTAATGAAAACAAAGAAAAATCGCAAAACGCTCTTGGTTTCCGGAAATTCAAAAAACTTACCAAGTTATGACCAGTTTGTGAACTTCCAACTTTGTTGCTCCAATGGCGTCGGTGCCAGATTGACCACAGCTTCCGTTCGGCCTGCTCGATTCAGAAAATCACGATTTTTTTCATTGTGCATTGACTGTATAGGTGGTCCACTTCAGGTAGAAAGCAATTTTATTTTGATGAAAAACAAGAAATACGATCCGCCCTAACCACATCGAAGATCGCTGAGGAAAAACTTCGTTCCTTACTATATAATAATCAGGAGTTAGGCATCTATATGAAATTACTTCACTCTCTGACGTTCTTTCTCTCATAGTGTAGAAAATTGTTTCTGTGACTCCGTGAAGTCTATCCCTCAGTTGCGACTTCGTCATCGATTCGAAGAGCGCTTTAAAAAAATCTTGTAGGGAATCGTGAGTAATTAACACTTCAAATCTTATAAAGTGCGCTTCCAGACGCAGACGACGCTACTTCAGGTAGAAGGGTGTCATTCTCATGACTTCCTGAAAAAAAATTGAAGAAGTTGAACGCCTTTTATTGAATCGAAAACTACGGGCAGAAAATCTTTATCTTTGACTGCAGAACAAACAGTATTCAAATCTTTATTCAATTTTGTGCTTTAATCAATCAATCAATAACATGTCTCCCTCAGTGAACGGAGTAGCATGCGAATCTCTACAGTACCGGACGCGTCTTTTGAATAGACGCCGAAAAAACCGCACTTTTGCGGTTTTTGCGTCTTTTTGCTATTACTCGCCCAGAATTCATCCTTTTGAAAAACCAAGAGCATGTTCGAGCTCAGGAGATCGAGCTCTATCGTTTGGTATATACATTTCACATGAAAGATCAAAAATAGCCAAATTTGAAAACTTGCGCTCCACTGAGAAGGCCGGCCGCGGACGAGTTGTCGGCCGCAAGGCGCCAAAAACAGTTGCATGCTCACACTTCCTCTAATTTGAGGTTTTTTGAGAAACGGTTGGTACCGTCCGATTCGTCTTCTCGAAATCTACACAACCATATATACAACATCGCCAAACCACCGCATCCTCGCAGTGGGTGGTCAAAGATGACGGGAGCAGACTTTTTGCTATTGGAGAAGCTCATATTCCAGGGCTTACGTGTTGTCGGAGCATCTCAAGGATGTCGAAAAGTGTTTTGTCATGCCAGGAACCCTCTGAGAGGGCGCCGTGCACAGTGCATATAAGACCGAACCTATAAATCGAGGGGGGACAGTTTGTAGAGTATTTAGGGAGTTTTATGAGAAATTCTCAGCCGCCCTACTCAGAAATTGCTGTACTCTGCTCCGGCGAGACTTTGGAGTGCGCTGTGCACAATGTATATAGGATCGAACCTATCAATCGACTGGGCGCGACAGCTCGCAAATTGCACGCGTGGGCGTGTTCGGGGCGCGATAACTCTGTCAGCTTCCAATTTTTCCGTCTGGAACGTGTGGATTCCGCAGGAAGTAATATGCTTTAGTAAAGCGGCAAAGCACAGCAAATTGTCTCACGAATTGGCAAGGTTACGGCCGTGCGAAGGTTGGGCAAGTTGGGCATGTGTGACACGATTTTTTCAGATTTGGGTCGACCGCTGCGGGTACACGAGGCGAGCTAACAGCATGCAAACTCGCGGATGACAATGCACCGAAGGCACTTTACGACGATCTGCTTCTAACTCTCCACCTGCCTAAACTGCCCTAGCCCCATCTGCCCTTTTTGGAGCCTCGGAGGGCGACGGCGAAGTTCTTTCCGCCCTTACTCGCCCACATTCGAGTTCTCGACGCTCTCAGTGGTACTACTCTGTTCAGCTCGAGAAGTTCTATCGAATGGTGTTAATCTCGACCAATTCTGGGATTATCGACTTTTTGACAATTTCGCATCAAAAGCGAGGCGGCTCAAGGCCGCGGCAGAAGGACAATGACGTCATCGGAAATCGATATTTTTGAGCCCGAGCAAGTCTGGTGCCGTTCGATAGAGCTTTTGGTGGTGACCTGAATGGTGTTACTACAGCAAAAACTGTAATCTGGGCGATTAAGAGCGCGGAGAACATCGACCGTTGTTGTGCTAAATTTGACGCACGGGCGTGTTCTGAGCGCAATAACTCTATCACGTTTGAATCTTTCGGGCAGCAACTTGTGCATTCTGTAAGCAATAGAAAGCTCAATAGGTGCGCTAAAAAACAGCAATTTAGCCTGTGAAAGGACAAAGTTACGACGGTGCGAATATGCTGGTAAACCTTGTGCGACACGATTTTTTCCGATTTCAGTCGACCACTGCGGGAAGACAAGGAGAGCTAACGGCATGCAAATGCGTCGACTAGCCAATCGCAGTTAAGGTAGTTTACGATGAATTAATTGCCCATAACTGTCCAGCTGCCTAGCCCGCCTTAGTCCCAGCTGCCATTTTAGAGCTGCTGAGGGCAGCGGTGAAGTTTCTTCCGCCCTTACTTGCCCAAATTTGAGTTTTTAACACAAGTGATGGTACCGTTCTGTTCAGCTCGAAAAGTTCTATCGAACAGTGCCAATCTCGCTCAATTCCGGAGAAATTGATTTTTTGACAATTCCCCCCTCGAGGACGAGGGCGCTCTTCGCCGAGCCTGCCCGGACGATGATGTCATCGAAAGTCGACGATTTCGGAAGTTGCCAAATGTTCTTGTCCAAACTTCGTTCAAATTCATCCAGGGGGCTATTTAGTGCGCTGATTACGAATCCGTTTTTGAAAATTCTACCGATTTTGGCATGTTGCAGCCATTTGAGGTTGGTAGGGTCAGGATCACTGACCCTACCAACCTCAAATGGCTGCACCCACCCTCAGTTGTCGGTATGGGTGGTTTCTTGCCATAATCGGCCAAATGGACTTCGGCATCGTATTCGGCACCCTGAATAACCCCTGCCTTTAGAGGAAGTTTGAGCAAAATCGGTGTTTTTGTCCAGACCACCCTCAGCTATCCAGAAGGAAATCCAAAACCTGTCGAAATCGGCGCGATTTTCAAAAACGGACATCGGATTCGTATTCAGCGCACAAAGTAACTCCCTAGGTGAATTTGAACGAAGTTTGGACAAGAACATTTGGCAACTTTCAAAATCGTCGACTTTCGATGACGTCATCGTCCGGGCAGGCTCGGCGAAGAGCGCCCTCGTCCTCGAGGGAAATTGTCAAAAAATCAGTTTTCCCGGAATTTGCCGAGATTAATACCGTTCGATAGAGCTTCTCGAGTTGAACAAAACGGTACCATCTGTTGTGTCGAAAACTCAAATGTGGGCAAGTAAGGGCGGAAAGAACTTCGCCGTCGCTCTCCGAGGCTCCAAAAAGGGCAGATGGGACTAAGGCAGTTTAGGCAGCTGGAGAGTTATGGCCACTTCATCGTAAAATACCTTAGCTATTTTGCTAGCCTACACATTCGTAGGCCGCTAGCTGATCGCGTGTTCCTACAGTGGTCGACTGAAATCAGAAAAAGATCGTGTCGCACAAGGTTTACCAGCATATTCGCACCATCATAACTTTGTCCTTTCATAGGCTAAATTGCTGTGTTTCAGCGCACCTATTGAGCTTTCTATTGCTTACAGAATGCACAAGTTACTGCCCGAAAGATTCAAACGTGACAGAGTTATTGCGCTCAGAACACGCCCGTGCGTCAAATTTAGCACAACAACGGTCGGTGTTCTCCGCGCTTTTAATCGCCCAGATTACAGTTCTCGCCACTCATAGTAACAATATTCAATTCAGCACGAAAAGCTCTATGAAACGGTATCAAACTCGACCAATCTCGGAAACATCGACGTTCGATGACGTCATCGTCCATCTGGCGCGGCCTAGAGGCCATCTTCCATGAGAA
>OX377206.1:43416112-43509678 GCA_947396885.1 Heligmosomoides polygyrus polygyrus
TTTACAACGAAAGTGAAGTACGTCTGAAACACCTTGTGTGGAATATAAAATGGGTCTTGATCAAATCATGCGGATTTCGCTGGCGGTCTCTTGCATAGCGCTACAAAGCTTTCGAAAGAGAATGATTTGCTCTATCAGAACATCTATGGCGTTTCTATTATCGTCCGAAATTTTGTTCATGTTTGGGTCGTTAAAGTGAAAAAGTGAAAAGTGGCCATCGTCGACACTTGCTTCTCTCCGCTTATCTTTGGAATTTTTTGCGCAGCTTTTTACAGCATTTGTAAGACAAGGTTTTGCACTACAAGAATATATGTTGGTCCTGTTTGCTCGTTTGTCCTTTATTGATTTTTAGGCCATCAAATTGGGACGTCCGAAGGAGAAGATATATTTTTACCGACAGCGAGCGTCGCTGCGTTGGAGTCGTTGGGGGCAGGAAAACTATGAAGCCGAGCACACCGCTGGATTCAGCTGGTCGAGTAGAGTCCAGATATCTAATTAACTTTTATCCTACTCCAAAGTTGACCTATTTGCAGCAATTCGCTTCTTCGCGTCGCCGATTGAGATTCCTCTTATTTTTGTAGTGTTTAAAGTGGGCTGCTTTCGAAAGAAAATGAATATTCAGATTCCTCGTTCAACGGTCTTTCCAGAGGTTCAGAAAGTAAATATCAACTTTCAAGAATTATCCCACCTTGCCTATATGTATACTGCGGCAGGCTCTACCCTCGCCTGAGATAATTACACCCACAGGATATGCTTGGCTAACTGCCCGCCTGCTCCACCTATTAGTTGTAAAAGGTTTCAATTTTCTTAGCATTCCTCCAACAAATTCGACTTCAGTGCTTCACTGCGACCTTCCCGATAGTGAACACTGCGAAGTTTGGTTGTTTTCGGTGCCAGATCCAGAAAATGAGCTCTTCGATTTTAATTCTCCACTTACAAATGCAGTATCAAAATCTCCAGATAAGTTCGTTTCTCTAATATTTTGAGTAGAGTCTCTTAACTGTGATAAAGAAGTAGGTCCTGGAACTCGAGTGGCCGTCCTAATTTCGACCCACAAACCAAATTGTTCGTCTGCTGCACTGGATTTTTTGAATTTAGGAGTGGTCCAACTGCTTTGTGAAGCAGGTTGGAGAAGCAAGGATTTCTTCGCTGTATAGTATATTTACCTGCCTTTTGTACAATTGCGGTATGTATTATTGATATCTTTCAGATCGGCTGTTTTTGAGCGTTTAAATGTAGCAAAAATCGACGAATCCTTATGCTTCCTCCCTTTACTCATTAGGTTTGCTTTAAATTGAAAAACAGACACGACAGCGTTCTTATTCAAAAAGCGAGCTTCCCGCTGATATAACACAGCCATGTTTTGAAGTGTTAGAGTTTTTCGTCCTTTACCGGAGTATTAGCTGCTGGTCGACCTTCGCACTGCACTCCTCGGTCGGGTCGCAGACCTGCCACCCTCGCATCTCGGTATGAAAGCCAGCGGTACTGCAACATCTGTGCTTTGCACTAAAGCAGGCAGCGGTGAGCCAGATACGACCTCGCCCCAATGCTGCTGATTTTTTTTCCAAATTCTAAAATTAATATAACCGATTCTGTTTCACATGCAGAACGCTGACGATCGATGTGAGACATCTGACGAGCGGCCACTAATTTCGCGAAGGTGGTCGGATGGATGGGCAGATGACCACATTGGATTGTTTTTATATGTATTAGAAAAGCAGCTGAGCCTTGGATGAGTTATTTATTTATCAGGAAGGTTATCTGCTATTTACTTTCTGAACCTCTGGAAAGACCGTTGAACGAGGAATCTGAGTATTCATTTTCTTTCGAAAGCAGACCACTTTAAACACTACAAAATAAGAGGAATCTCAATCGGCGACGCGAAGAAGCGAATTGCTGCAAATAGGTCAACTTTGGAGTAGGATAAAAGATATCTGGACTCTACTCGACCAGCTGAAACCAGCGGTGTGCTCGGCTTCGAAAATTTCCTGCTCCCAACGATTCCGACGCTGCGACGCTCTTGAGCATAGCCGACGCCAAATGCGACACTAGTTATGAGCTGTATTGTATAACACCAAGCAATGAGCCTTCCACAGAAGAGGAGCTGTCGGTAAAAATATATCTTCACCTTCGGACGTCCCAATTTGATGACCTAAAAATCAATAAAGGACAAAAGAGCAAACATGACTAACATATCCTTGTAGTGCAAAACATTGTCTTACAAATGATGTAAAAAGCTGTGAAAAATCCCAAACCTAAGCGGAGAGAAGCAACTGTCGGCGATGACCACTTTTCACTTTTTCACTTTAACGAGCTAAACATTAACAAAATTACGGATGAAAAAAGAATTGCAATACATGGTCTGATAGAGCAAATCATTCACTTTCGAAAGCTTTGTAGCGCTATGCAAGAGATCGCCGGCGGAATCCCCAATGAATCGTTGAAAAAACGGCAGTGACTTATGGAACAACCTAATATACCCATATTCTAGCGCGATATGAAAAAAATGTGAAAATGTTAACATTTTTCGCGTCAAATTGGACAATTCCAAGCAATTATGATGCTACTGAAATCAAACTGTGGGTCTTCCATATCGAAACGAGCTTCTTACAGGTTAAACTACAGATTCTCCAAGATGGTTAGAATAATTTTTTTTTTCAAGGAAAATTTGGTATAACTTTCTTTGAAATTATTCTTTTAGAAAAAATAATAAGTTAAATTGTGTTTTAAAGCGCAGCGAAGCAGCAATCAAAGAGTGCATTAAGAGACGAGATCACGCTATGTGTTCGGGCGGCTCGCCGCGACTTTGTTTGAATGATGGTGTAAAAGCTGCTTACATGAAGCACCAAAGTGAAGATTGGTGTGTTCTTCACAACTGCACTTGTTGCATCTCTATAACAGCCGTGAAGCTTCATGCAAGCACATATATTGCTGTCAATCGAGTAAAAAACGTGATATCTTGGGCGAGGGCATAGAGCATTCCCTTCTTTTGGCACTAAAAATTGTCGCCTAATTGTCTTTTGAAATAAGCTTTAAACCGCTAAACTAAAAAAATAACACTTCAAAGAAAGTTATACTACAGTTTTCCTTGAGCACAAAAATTATTCTAACCTTTTTGGAAGGTCTAGTTTAATGTGGAAGGAATTCGTCTTTAATTGAAAGGTGTTCAGCCTGATTTCAAAAGCTTCGGATTCTGGTTCCTGCAAAGTTCGGAGAAATCGGTGATCCTAATACGACCACACTTGGGGAGGAGAGGGTGGGGTAAATGTTGAGGCCGTAGCTGTTGAGACGAACATTAGCATCGTGTTTGGCATCCCGAACTAATCCTTAGGCGATGTTTAGGTCACGAGATGTCGTGTCACATTTGTGCGGTGCGCTTCGTCCCATGTCCCACACACGCAAAAATCGCTCTCGTCGTCAACGTGTTAAGGCCCTTGCACATTCGGCAGCAGCGGCAGCAGCGGCGGCGGCAGATGCATAAGCATAGTTTCCCGCCAAACCGATGCCCCTATGATGATTAAGCATTACCCGTCGCCGTTGCCACTGCCGCTGCTGCCGAGTGTGCCAGCGCCTTTAGTGCTCTGTATCGGTCGCAACCACTGTGATCGAGGAATAAACTAGTGAACCATCGAGCCGTGTCAGCCTAGAAGTGCTTTATAGCACATTGATGCATCCGCCACCCGAATTATACGAGTTTCCCGCTAACACTCCTTGCTCATAGGCCGTACATAGCTAGGTCTTGATCAGGTATTCGCAGCCCGTTACATTACCGAGTCAGCCACTTCTGACTGCACGAACTGAAAAGCAACGAGCAGCGCCAAAACTACCATTATGTCGCTCTTCTTTCGCAAAGCGACTCTCAAGCGCGTTTGCCATCATCTTAAAGCGCAACTAGCCATATTCCGCCCTTTCACAGAAGCAGTAGGCAGATGATGTAACGGACAAATACAAATACTGTATAAAACTGTTCAGCTCAATCAAAAATGCCATCACGCCTCTTGAGGTATCTAGATGCGAAGCGCAGAGGCGCTTAGGGTACCAGGCTGTCCAATAATTTCTGTCCGAAAATTTTCAAAATTCTATAATTTTCCTTAGAAGTGTTATAATATCAGGCAAGTGTAAAAACCTTCTAGAAGATTCTCCAGAGTTCCACGCCAGGGGTATATAAGGCGTAGTCCCCGCGTCTAGCTACCAGTACAAGCTAAAATGGACCAAGGTCGAATTCGTACGTTCATGTACTACGAGTGGCTGCTGGGCAACGACACAGGCTCCGCGGTCGCCAACATCTGCAGAGCGTGCAAGGAGGATGCAGTGTCCCAACGCACAGTCAGGCGCTGGCTCAATCGTTTCGAGAGCGGCGACACGAGCCTCGAGGACAGGGGGCACAGCGGGAGGCCTTCTGGTGGGACGCCAAGGGCATGCTGTATTTCGAGCTGCTCCCGCAAGGCAGGACGGTCACCGCCTCCATCTACACCGATCAGCTCGAGAAACTAGCCGCCGCCATCCGAGAAAAGCGTCCCCGACGGGCCTCGGTCCACCTGCTGCACGACTACGCGCGCCCCCACGTGGCGAAGGAGACCCAGCAGAAGTTGGCGACGCTCGGCTGGGAGACGGTTGCCCATCCGCCGTATTCCCCGGACCTCGCCCCCTCCGACTACCACTTGTTCCGCCCGCTGAAGCACCACTTGGCCGGAGGAAAATTCACCAACTACGACAACCTCAAATCCGACAGCGCGGACTTCTTCGAGTCGCAGCCCCCGGAGTTCTGGGCGAAGGGCATCGGCGACCTGCCCAATCGATGGGCCACTGTTGTGGATAACTGTGGTGATTATATTGTTGAACAGACTTGCTTTTCAAGAAAGTTGAAAAAAAAATTAAAAATGGTGAAATTTTCGGACAAGAATTATTGGACAGCCTGGTATTTGAAAGGGAATACGCAGACACGAAGAAATCCAACAGGGATGAGTTCTTGAAGGAATTTCATGCAATCGAGTCTGAGCTTTCGTATGACGCAGCAAATGAAGGGGAAGATGCAATGCTTTCCGCTCTCAAAACGCGATATGTGGAAGTCCAGCATGAACTCGCGGCGTTGTCCCCTATGCTGCCTGGCATTTCTGCACCACAGCATCCGCAACAAAAAGGCACCACGTTACAACAGGATCCAGTAGCGCTGTGATTTTCTAGGAAAAGGAATTGTGCTGAAGATCGCGAAACGGAAGCAAGTCTAACGAATGCCAACGTCGTTGACATCAAAGACGTTCCCAGCACACATCAAAACTTTAAAAAACAGCGGGGCCACGGTGGAAACAGCTGATCAGATAGCAACGATCGGCAACACGAAGGTCTCCGCAAACATAGATGTGCCTAAGAATCAATCCTTAAAGCCTCCCAACTTTACAATTTCAATGTTCGATGGCAAAACCAACTTCCGCATGATACTGAAAACTGGGCCATTTTCGAAACAATGATCCATGAAAATCGATCACTCGACGACACAGAAAAACTGACCTTGCTTAAAGAATGTTTAACGGGACAGATGGCAGTCACCACAAAGGATATCAAAGTTGTACCGCAAAGCTATCCATAAATGGAGAATACATTCAAAAAGAAGTACGGTAACGTAAGCAATGTACGTGTTATACAACGCCTCACCGAACGGCGTCCAGCAAAAAGCAAAATCTCTTCTTGTGAAGCACTGTGTGACGAAACTCGATCATTAACAGACGAAATGGTCTCCTCAGGGCACAATTATAGTTGAGATGCATGACCCGATGCGGATCGAGAATATCCTCAAGAAGCTCCCACGAAACATCGTTAAGGAGTATCTCAAGGAAAGCAAGAATGGTGACAAGAGTACCGTCGGTCAGAAGTTAGACCTAGCTTAAGAAGTGATTGCACGTTCAAAGTGCACCAATGCCAATTGGTAGTAGATGTGAGTGCTAGTCGAAAGATCGGGATGGAGAACAATTGGTGCTGGAAACGCTTCTTCAGTGACCACAAAAACAACTAATATTCACGTCTCAAACTGTCCTCGTTGTGAAAAACTGACATTTCTCTGTGCGCGCAAACTGCCACAATAAAGCAACAATCAACATCTATTCAATCTGTCAAGCAATACAAATTCCAGCCTCGCCAATTCACCAAAGGTTTCTGGTGGTCCCACGCACCAACACTAGCACTAAATCTCGATCCTATCAGTTAACTCAATTCTGCGAATACAGCTCCAGCTTCCTACCTAGGCGGCTCATTGCCAACGCCCAATGTTGGCCCACTGGGGCAATATCAGTTTCGATTATTGTTTACATTTTGGGAGTCGCAGCGCTTCTAATCAATTGGATCGCTTTCGGCACTAAATGGAAATTCCGACAACCTGGACCAGACACCACATCCATAGAAATTCACGTTCGATAGCCAAATCATAGCGGTACTCAGTTCTCGTTAAACATCTTCACTCCCGCTATGGTCAGACCTGTGACTATAAGCGTAGTAATCATGGTGTGAAGTCCGTCCCTAAGTGTACCTTCCTGTTAGGGCGGATACATCCGTCAATCCATAAAGCTTGTTTACAGACCGCAGCGTTTGCAAATATCAGTACCAAAATGAATTGTTATTCAACAGCATACAATCCACTCAATGTATCTGACTGTGTCATATGTCAAGCGTGGGATATATCAAAATCCTCCGTAGATCCACGACGCTTCGCTGCTCAAAAGTCTTATTCAACATGGTGTTGCGTGTCAAAACACCATCCTGAGTACATAGCACACTGTAGGGGAGTGGGTTTGTTTAAAAGTGTCACTCTACGTGACATCATTCCCGAATTAAATCAGCCCATGGTGTACTCTGAGTACTCAGCTTGCTCCATTCAGTGTAGCCGTTTGAACTGCCTTTGTGCAATTCCGATACGCGCTTGTACCTTCTATCGCATGATACACGACACAATCTCACCAGACGTGTACGTAATTTTTAGGTGTCCGGAATGGAATCCAACAGTAACGCCTATGTCATACTTCGACGACGTCGGCAGCAGTGTTGAGCGGGTGCTACGCAGTGCGCGCAAACTGACACCGACGTCGCCGACAACAACGCCGCCGAGGTATAACATAGGCTTGACATTTCTATTGAAATCTATAACACAGAACAGAAGGCCTCCTTTCATCGATGCCGTACACAAAACAGTCGTTCGGAGACTTTGACTTCACAGTAATATCATTCCAAAGACCGCTGGTGCCCTACCAAACATTTGCGTAAGCTACGATCGAAACACTGGCTCTCCCACAGGACTTCGTATTCGCGACAATGCAGAGCCGTATCAAACACGCAGTAATTTCAGCTCTTGCGATAACACTCACTTTTGCGCATGCGACACTTAACGGGTCCATCCGTCGTGTCGCTCTTCATATAGCGAGTAAGCGCGCCTATGTAACAACAGCGACCTCTTGCCGATGTCAACACCATACTTGTCTGTGCATACTGAGAACGGACTGTCACTGTAGCTTCCACATAAGATAACAATACTGGTTACTATATGAGAAAACTGGAAAGTGTTCATTTGAACATCGATTAACGTAGCACCATCACAGCTGGTTAAGTTCTGGGGTGTTATAGCTGCTCACAGGGCTGTAAGCTCTCCATTTCTTGCCTTAGCTCAACCGATTCGTAAGCGACCGCACAGTGCGCACATCACCACATCACGTATTTCCCATTTAGTGCGGTCCACAATGCAACAACCACGCTTAGGTTAGCATTCGAGCATTTCGATTTCCTTTATTTAACTAGCGCCATTGTAGAATCAAAATGTTTCACAATTTGCGGTGGCAACAATGTTTGAATACAACACACCGGTGTTCTGTACTACCATCCTCATACATGGACCTTTAACGTTTTCCTCAATTCCACCCACCAAGCCGTTCCGCATCTAGCCAGTTTTCACGACATCAGCATACCAGATTTATCACCTCTTTGGTTGATAGTCACTTCTCATTAGAAACTCACACTCACAGTCGTGGGTATAATATTCCTACTCATAAGTTACCTGCTCTGCAGTAGCCATATATTGCGATTGCGAACCATCTCTGTTGTCACTGTGAGCGTTCTTCGCGTAATGCTCTACGTCTTGCTACAGGTATGATTGTAACTTGCGTTCGGACAGCGAGAGGGGTACGGCTCTGTTCAGGTCAGTTAACGCGAGCCTTGATACATGCCTTTCAAAACATCGCATCGTCATTCTATCCCACTCAACCATGGAGGACGACGTGGGATAGAATGACGATGCGATGTTTTGAAAGGCGTGTATCAAGGCTCGCATTAACTGACCTGAACAGAGCCGTACCCCTCTCGCTGTCCGAACGCAAGTTACAATCATACCTGTAGCAAGATGGAGGCAGAACGGCAGGCGTCCTTTGAAGCGCTCATCCATAGTGTCGCTATTATTTTTGGACGTGTCGACTCGGCCCCAACTAAGATTAGCCATATTCAAGACGACGTTAGGATGTTGTTAAAATGCTCGACTCCTAAGTGAAACTGCGTTCTTTGCGCAGCTGGAGAAAACGTCGATACGCATGATACTGCTCGATGCCATGGATAGTCATACGCGCATCCAAACTTCGTCTCTGTCGCCAATGTCTCCGTCCCTACTCCGCACAACGGCAAAAACTGTCAGGTTACCTGTTCCATTTGCCGACCATAACAGTGTATTGTGTTCGACACATGGCGGTAGGTCTCTGAAACGACACCACAACTAGCTCGCTTACTTCTAAAGTATAGAGAGACATCCTCATCTCTGAATTCGTCAGTTCGTCGTCTCTACACTACACCTGCTGTCGTCCCCTCGTTACACCGTCCTCTCCTTCCGAATACCGTCAGCTCCATACTTCGACCTGCCCCAATATTCTCGCCTCTCCCCATAGTCTACCATGGGCTGTCGTCTCATCGCCCATCTACACATTATTCCTCGACATCCGGCTTATTGCACGATATTCCCTTCGTTGAACCGCATCTGGTTGTTGCGGGAGAGCTGCGTGAGCAGGTCTTCGGCATCGGGTCGCATACACTCCCCTATGGCAACCGAAGATAGGGAACGGTGATAAGGTTTTATGGTGTTCACTAATCATGCGTTGCTTTTCAATGGTTAGCAGTTCTTTATTTAATTGTCGTTCTCATCTAATTGGAGGTTCTGTAATTCGAGGTAAGTTGCTTGAGAAATTTTGATTCTTTGAACCCTTTTGAACACCGAAAATTTTGAGTATTCGAATTCGACTATCTGAAAAAGTGATTCTTCTGAAAAATCGAGTACATTAGGAAAATGCTATCTCATGAATATTCGAACTCTCTTACGCCGGAGTACGATTGGAGAATCGATTTACTGGGAAACAGTGATATAAGCCGGGTCGACCCTTTCCGTCACTCGCCTTGCCGCGCCGCTGCTGGCCTCGACTTGATTCGAGACCGACACCGAATGAACTCAGCTGAAGTCCAGAGCGCTATGGGTCAGCTTTATGAAGAGGAGCTGAGAGACGGGGGGGAGGGGGTGGGTAATGCCTGGATGACCGCCTGCCGCTCGTGATTGGCCGTTCCTTGTGTGGCAGACATGAACCATTGTCCATGCCGCTGAACCAACCATATACACAACAGATATAACAACACGAGTATAACACCAATATAAAAAGCACAACAAGCTGTTACACATAAAGTGATAACATCCGTAATGCAGCTCCATTCGTCAATTCCTCACGCGCCAAATCTTATACCTGAATCGTCCCGATTCAGCGTTGTCGACAATACTTTTCGCAACACCGTCTATGACCACGAGGCCTATACTTTGCTATCGTGTGGTCACTTGGTGACTGTTGCGCCCATTGAAAATCCTTTTTCGTGGGTTCCCGACGGCGTTATGATCATCTGCCACTCCATCGTATGGACGTGAACTGACAAATGTGTCACCCCCATCTCCGGATCGAGAGTAAAGCCCTTCCCAGTATTTGTCAGCACAGGGAGACAACTCGGGTATCTTGGGACCTTGAAGGAAGGCATCGCTTACACTGAACAGCGTTTAAACAGCTTTGTCCCCATTATAAGTCACTTTCATCCCTTGTCGCATCCCTCCGTTGACAATCTGCAGCATCGCTCATCAGCTACGGTAACTATCTGTACTAGTGTCTGATTGAAAATTTCCGTCAACCCGTTCACACGTAGGTTATACCCTTTTCAACTGCTTCACGAGCATGTTCTCGAACTCTCTCCTTGATCAGAGAGAAACTTCTTCGATTGAAGCTCCCTTCTGCTATCCAACTTTCGGAGAGTACGCTGCCACTGTGGCAGCGTCCTTATATGGGATAGCGTACGCTCCGCCAAACTTCGTGGATTCATCAGCTACGGAGAGAATGTAGTGGACACCGTCTGGCCCGTATTCAGTATGTCGATTCCCAACAGCTCCTTGGGTAACGATTGGTTTCAAACGAGGTGCCACGGCCTGCAGTCGGTAGTAAAACAGATAACTTTGACACTTCTGTGCTCATTTGGTGACGTCCCTGAACACGGTCTTCCCGAATGCTCTCTTTGATAGCTGCTTTAGAAGTACCTTTGGATCGAAATGCTCCGCTGGCAGCTCCGATTGGGCTTCATCAAACACCCCTCGCCTTCTGGACAGTGGTACCACTCTGCGAACGAAATCGTTCTGCACTAGGGCCACGTACCCTTAGGCCGAGGGCACACTTCCATCGCTGCGATGCTATCGCGGTGCTCAGTTCATGACGATTCCACCGCGCGCGGCCGAATAGTCGAAGGAAACTTCGCCGCGGCCGTCGCAACAGTGGCGGCCGACATGCGCGATGGCTTTCCGCGCCCATCGCAGGTACGGCATACTTTTTGGCGCCACGCGCGGTGTTTAGCGTTGGTCCTGGGTGGATCTCCGTTGCGCTACCTTGCAGAGCGATGCGCGATGCGACGAGTACTGAAAACTCCACATCATCTCGCGTCGCTCTGCAAAATATATTGCCACAAAATACATGAGGCCTTAGACCATCGTGAAATCAGCCATCTTATACCTTTCGCGGTCTGCAAAGAGTCGGCCGTAAACGGAATAGCTGCGTAGTTAGGTCGTCTACTCCGGCTGAGGTCCGTCTTACTACTGTCTCATTGGGGATAGGTTTCTCTATCCTGCTCTCGCCTACCAAAATCGCTTGCAAGGGTCTCGAGTCCGGTTACGTGGTAGTTTTTCTCACACTGCGATAGTCCCTTAAGCGCCTTTTATACTCCCGCAGCGGCGCGGCGCGTCAATTGGCTGAACAGCGCGACTGGCCGCGCGGCGCTCCGAATTTGATGCGCCGCTGCGCGATTGCAGTGGGAAAGGGTGTCAGCGACGCGCGGCCTCGATCTTCTGCGTTCTACGGACTGTGCGCAGGATGACGTCGGAGACCGTCCGACGACGAAGAACTGCCCTTGAATGCTCCTCAACACGAAACGATCAGCTGTAGCTTCATACAGAGCATTTTGAGCAAAATAGCCATGGTTTCACAGGTTGACGGTCATGGACGTACACTGCCCGCCTAATAGTGATGCAACTAGGAAGTGAAGCTTGACGAAACATTTATGGTGCTGAACTCGCACATGTGATAGAAAAGGTCTGTTTTTCTCTAGATTATCAGTTCCGAATATGGTATATTTGTATAGGTAAGGCTGAACCAGCATAACCACTCAGGGGGACTAGAAGAGCTATCACACTGACTACGCATGTTGTGCAGAAGAAACTCAAGCGTTGACAATCGGAGAAGGCGTCGGCTCCTGCGCTCCCGCCTGGGTCAAGACTATGATCCCACCTAGGTCAGTCACGCCTTCCATCCCCGTAAAATCGACGATTTTGGTAACAGAGCAGAGTGGGTATCATGTAAAATCAGTGTATCGCGAAGAAGCCGCATGGCCTCTCTGAGCTCCACGAAGGAATTAAATAACGCTAGCGTCTGCCCCTAATACCTTCCTTTGTTTACTCCAGTTAGCCGATTTGAAAACGACCGCTCGTTGAGTTATTTGGCGAGCAAATAACTGGAAAAGTGTGCAAATGTAATGTCGAAAGAAAGAGGAAGCAAAAAAAAAGTCCCACTATCAGGTCTATTTGGAATTGGAGCCCGCTGTTCCGCGAGTCTACGTTGAGCCCGCAGTGGCTGATCGCGCCGCGCCGCGCCCTTCCGCGGCGCGATTCGATGTATAACGTAACACAAAATTCCGTCAAATGTGCTGTTTTGAGGCGGTGAAGTATGAAATCAATGCGGCGAGCGGCGTGAAAAATCGATAAATCGACACTATGTCAGCAACCACGTCGCGCCGCGTGGTGGCGCTAGTATAAAAGACGCCTTAGAGATGGGGAACACAGGGTGCGGAAATCGATCGCCGCCTTCCTGACTTAGTACAGATTCTAGCCTTTAGCTACTCGCGTCCTTATGGATCCTGAATAGATTTCTTCCACTTCCTGCTGCCTCAATGTCCGATTGAGGAAGCTCCAGTGCTGTAGAGACTAGAATCTTCAAGCATTCGAAGCAGGACACGAAGTAGCGTCACCTTCGGAAGTCCATGCACGAATTTCCGGTAGTACTAGCACATACCCAGGAAGGTTCACAGATCTGACCCTGATCTAGGAAGCGCATATTCGCAGAAGGCCCTTACTTTCGCTCGATCCATGAGTAGTCCCTTTTGGTCAACCCCATGTCCCAGGTACTTTACCTTCCGCTATTTGACCACGCATTTCTTAGAGTTTAGCTTCAATCCAGCTCTGCACAAAGTCCTAAAACCCATTATTTGATAGCCAGATTTTAGCTCCTAGATTTGGTTGCGACCATAATGTCGTCGAGGCAGCAGAAAACCTCAATTGTACATAAATTTTTCGAATGCATCAACCTCTGAAATACCGGTGACGATGTTGCCAGCTCGAAAGGAAGCACTCGGAATTGGTGCAACCCCTCCATGGTTATGGAGCCGGACTTCTCTCTATCGTCCTGAGGTACGGCACGAAAGGTCGAACCAACTCTTTTCTCGTAAGCTCTGCAAGACGGCATCAATAGCTTGCAGAGGGTAGCTGTCGACATTCATGAACTGGTCTTAATCTTCCGGTTGAGTGATTCGTTCCTCTCAAAGATACAGTAGTCGATGCCCAAGTTGAACACCTTGTTCCAATGACCTTCATTTCCTGTACTTCATTAAGAGTAACTCTAGTCCACTCGCCAACGGCACAGGGGGTGTGCTTCCTGACGAAATGAATTCGCATCTCCTGAGTCAATCATGGGCTCTACAAGTACATCTGGGTAGTCTGGTTCACCTCTTGCTCACTAACTTCAAACACATTGGCATAAGTGTTGACTAGGCTCACAACCGCCACATTCTGCACGCTACGTCCCCCCCCCCCCTAATCTACTGCCCATGATGTCTTAGAAGTCAATCGTCTCTATTCACGTTAGCGCCCATAGTGCGCTCAAGCACGTTTCCTTCATAATTATTGGTTCGTATTCAACTATCTCTGCGACCTCATACGTGTCCACCACTTCCTACTCACAAAAAATCTTTCCTTCCGCAAGGGAAATCGTTACAGTTATCTGGATTTACTGCTGGACACCCTGACATACCGTACCCGGATGGATCTCGTCAAAGGACCACAATACTACATCTTACTTCATGTCGTCACAATGTACCGAGACGAACATCGTCTCTTACAGCTTTAGGTAAAGCCTTCTAGCGACCGTGACCATATTCGAAGCTTTTGTTTTCCGCCCCTGCCGCGCAGCTTGCTTAGCTTCGTTTATTTGCAGCGTACAGCGGCGTGCTTCCGCTGGACACTTCCGTTCGACCTTCAGACGGCTTTGCGTTTGGTGACAGTCTCAGTCCTAACTTTTCCAATCCTTTCATGCCCAAAACGATCATGTCATTACCTCCAGCCATTACAAATAAGCCGGCCCTTGCCTCGAGCCCCTGCTCACGTGCAGCGTTAACCTAAGGCTTGAACGGACCTTTGAAAGTGATAGGGTTGCATGGAGCATCGTAGATCCATTGGCTACAATAGACTTCGATTTCCTCGACATCGTCGTTAAGCTTGTATCCCTTCTGCTACGCACTCACAAATCTATGTTATGACACCAAACTGCGAGTCGGTGCCGAAAAGCGCAGTTTGGTGTCATAACATAGACCTTGGCAGTTCCCATTTATTCCCGCAGTTTGCCGTGATTAAGCTCACTGGGTAATCGTGCTACCTTCCGGCTTTCCCTGATTGGTCCATGGCGGAAGCATCCGTTCTCGGTCCATTTTTAGGGTGCTTAACCTTAGAGGTGTCCAGCTCCTCGCGCATTGCTTTCGCCATTCTTCTGCTTCTTTCAAATCGATGCACCACACCTTCACCATCTATACCTATTTCTTCGGCGTGATCTACATAGCCGTGTAATGTTGGAGGTATTCTGGTCAGTTGCTTAACTGGCTTACCAGCTGGCCGGGTCTGGTATGAGACAGATCTTCTTCGGTCTAGCTTGAGTATGCACTCCGCGTCAGCATTTCAAGCTCGACATAGTACGTGGTGATGTTGCCAGTTTTCCTTAGAGAATTCAACTCTAGGGAGACTTCTAGCTGTGCGGATGAGCCATTCTGCCACAGTCTGACTCTGAAAACCTCCAACTTTTGGTGCAGCTTGAACTACTGCATTAGGGTAACCGTCCATCTTGAACAAAAACAAATGCATGTCTTCCCGCAGCGCTATGCTACCGCACTTCATGCGGAAATTCTGCACAAAGTCGACGAAATCCTCTCTCTGAGGGTTCCCGTAGGTCTCTAGGTTGCGTACGGTCATTGCCGCGAACGCGCCTAGCGCTTTTGCGTTGAAAGACCCACCTGGGGCTCTGTACGGGCTCTACGTCAACTGGCCCCGCGGCCCTAGTCGTTGGTGGCGACCATCCTTCCTCGCTGAAACAGATTCTGAGAGAATTTATGATTGTTCCTATACGTCTGTTCCAGACGCTTACCCTGTGCAGCTGCCACTGGATCAAACCCGCATGATAGATCACATAATTGAAATTGGCCGTGCTCAGCTGCTCGTAGATAGGCGCTCTAACAATGCTTTACCCTGTTCCGCCTGAAACACGGAGCGTGGCACATTCACTGGTACACGAACCTCATTCACCGTCTCTCTTACTATGCATTGGCATAAGGCCACTGCCCTGCACAACAGGAACATCTCGAGCAGCGAGATCTCTGCGCTAGCCTGTCACGTTATTCCTTAGCCGCCACCTTCAATAAGAACAGTTCAACCCCCAGTTGCTGTAGCCTTACGAGCAGTTCCTGGAGAGTCTCATGCTCGGCCTCGATTTATTCGCTCGTCTCTTTCAGCAACTGGTACTGTAATCTCTTAAACTACGCCTTGGTGTTTTGTGTTTACATTGGCTGGTATTTCACCGCTGTTCGGCTAGAAAAATTGAAATTTTGCTTATCATGTCCTTTTGCTGTGCGGGACCTTTATTGCCCATCTCAACTACTTTCGCCTTGAGGCATTCGATCATCGCTCTCCCGCTGATAACTGCTCGGCTTCTGAAGGCTCTTTCAGGCTCTCTGATCATTTTCTTGATCTCGCCCATCATCATAAAGTCACGCTTGACATTTGTAATGCACCAGGAAAGGGAATCTTGCTATACGCAGCAATCCGCGCTAGAATACCCGTGCGAATACTGTAACACAGTCTCGATTTGGTTGTAGCACGGTCGATCTACCACGACCAAAACCAACGAGCGCCGAAGCCAGAGAGCCGGAAGCAACGAGATCCCACTGCACGCTCACTCACACAAGCATAGTACACGCTTCCGCCCGCACCACAGCTAAGACACCGCGCCGAACACTGGTCAGTGGTCAACACGACCTCACTACACTGTCTACTATATCACAGTATTCGCGCCGTATCCACTCCACGCGGCTTTCAGACTGCATCGGTATTGATTCCTGGCGCTTGGTGAGGTGCCCATACAACATCGGAATCGGCCAGTATTGGCCAAGGAAATCGATTTATTTGAAAACAAGACCAATTATTGGATAGCTCGTGGCCCGCCGCCCCTCATTGGTCGGCTCTGGGTACCGGCATGGAAGACAGGAACGATTGTCCACGCCGCTGAGCTACAATATACCTAACAGGGACAACAACAACACGTAAATAATAGCAACGTAACAAACAAACACAAAAAGATCACAACCGCTATACACTATTTCCTCACAGTTCGAGTAAATTCGAAAATTCAAATTCGAATGGAGATCATTCGAACACCTTTACGAGTAGATCGTTTGAGCAGAAGTATATTATACGTGCGCGTTTTTTCTGCACCATAGCACGCCTTCATAAAGCACTAACGTTATTATTGACGTGATGGAATATGCAGCCAAAAACAGAATGAGGAAGTTTCCAGAGCGATGTCCACCAAAGAAATTCGGTGGACATATTACGTTGGAAACTAAGTCCCTGCCGTTTTTTAAACGTTTTTTTTTATTTCGCTCAAAGATTTTCTCGCTTTAGCTCAAAGTTTTTCCTTTTCAAAAAGTTATCTATTACTCGAAAGACAATGGTTTTCTACAAAAATTGTGTTTAGCTTTTTCCCGTTTCGGTTTTGTCCATTTCTTGGTCATTAAGGTGGACAGTCCTTCCCCGACAGATCATTCTCTCTGCTTAAGTTTGAGATTTTTGCACAATGTTGTTTTGTTTTCTAGGCACGTAACTGTACGTAACTGTAACTGTAACTTACGGAAAACATCTATTCGGTACTCCTTAATGGGTACCTAAAAGTTGCAATAAACTTACGATGGGTTTGTTGTGTGCTGATGTATTTATCGTTAGTGTATTAGTGTTCGTATGTTCTTTGCGTCTGTAATTTTTTGTTTTCGTTTGTTTTTCTGGCCAAGCTAAGTCAATTCTTGCACCTACGATTGATTCTTTTAATACTAATGTTTGGGCACACCTTCGATGTATTGAATAAATTAATAAATTAATAAATTAATGTTGTAGTTCGTTCGAAAGAAGATGATTTGCTATACAAGAACGTGTGCCGAGTTTTTTCGCCCATTTTGATTTCAGTTAAATTTTCAGGGCAATAGAGTTGTGTGCAGAAGACAAATTATTTTTACCAACAACCGTAAAATTAGCAAAATTTAGAATAACCAAAGAACAAAACATATATTCTGACAGAACGAAACATTCTCTTTCAAGTGGTCTATAGAACTGTTCAAAAAATTGACCAAATAGTAGGAACTTTTGGCAAAAAATGATTTTTCTCCAGAGCACTCCATTTTAATTAGGTCTGAAAATTAACTAAAATCCAAACGTGCGAAAAAATCCAAAACTTTCTTGTAGAGCAAATAATGTTTTTTCGAATGGTGCATAACGTTGTGAAGAAGAACGCAAACGTAATCAGAGGGTAGGATCTGTCGGATGTCATTTTTCTTTTTGATCTTCCACCTTTAATGACCTAAAATTACAAAAATCGAAGTCTAAGAAAGCGTAGCATACTTTCCTGATAGAGCAAATCATTTCTTTCAAGTGGTTTCTAATATTAGGCAAAAAAAACTTTGAGCAAATTTCAGAATAAAATGTTTGAAAAACGACGAGGACTTAGTTTGCAACATAATAAATATAACACTTTGCGCACAATGGAAAGCCTTATAAAACCTGTCAAACGTGCTGGTGCTCATTCTTCTTTTTCGATGTGCCTGAAACGGTACGAAAGATGAATAGAGAGCAGATTCTATCAGGACAAGAACGACAGATTGTAGCGTTGGGGAATATATCATCTTTAATGGCGCAACCTCTTATCGTGACTGCAGCAGGCTAGCACATCGATGTATTCTAGCATCATTCGGTCGTCTGCACGACCTGCAAAGCAACGCACACAAAGCTTACGAAGCTTGACTTCAAAAACGGGATGTGTTCGCAGTAGCGCATAACTTTCCCTCACTGCGAAAGTTAAAATTCGGTGAAAGGGCCTCTATCTGTGTTAGAACAGAGGGTGCTATATTTTACGTGATCAAAACCGCACTCGGAGAGTAATACGCTAATGTTAATAGCACTAGTGTACTTCCAGAACTGGAAGGAAACCATTTCCCAGGACGCAGGATGTCTCGATTCCTGCGGAGGATTTGGATTTGTGTTATCTCAGTTCTTTGTACTCACTCTACCGAGTTCAGATGTCGTCAGTTGTTCACGAGTTCAGCATACAATACCGCTCAAGCTCTACAAAATAAAGACGCCATGCGACGGATTAAGCCGTCGCAAAGCGTCGCATTTTTATAACGTACTTCAAATTGATCTGTTGTAATTCTAGCCAATAGCAAACAAATCCACTTTTCAGGGAGCACCCGACAGCTCTTGACAATGTTTACTTCCACAAGTCATGACCTAGTTATGAAGGAATTTCACCTGGAGAACCGTTGGTTGTTTTATGACCTCTCCGAAATCGCCAGCGGCGTCTCCTTCGAACATTCAACCAGGTTCAGCGAAATCCTCAGTTCTCTACTATTCTCAATAGATCTTAACCCAGCTTGTCGTGCACATTCTTTTGATTTTAAATAGGGCCTAATATTGTTAATCCTTGAGTTATTGCGCTAATAATTCAAAGTGAGAAATGTTCCATCTCAGGCCGTCATTAGATCACTCAACGCTCCATCCCATGAATAATTTCGGGTTGTTTAATTAACTGACGAACGTTTTTTTCCAGGGATGACAAACAAGCCTTCAGAACTAAGAAATTAATCAACTTACTTATCCATAAGTTGGACGCTTTCCGATTGCAGCAAGCGATTTTCTCCATGTTAAATGGGTTGTAGCTCCTTTTATGGAAGAGTAAAAGCACATAGTTTTTCCACAGGATACCATCGCTGTTGCCCTATGAAAGCTAGCAATCAACAGCAAGACTGGGTTGGTCCGAAGTAATCATTTTGAAGCGTTTACAGAGGCACTATTTCACGATTTTTTCTCTTTTCTTTGATTTGTCCTATGGGTTGTTTCTATCTGACAGAATAACTATGCTCTTGATGCTCGAGGCGTCAGCAGCTTTCTAACAGTATAATCCTGTCCAGATCCGAGTTTATCGACATTCACCCATTTGCACTCGGTCGAGACAAAAGACTGCGGGTCGGGATGGACCAGAGACTAGCGCTTGGCGGTCGGATCTCCCGCGACCCTTGCACGGCTCGCACCTGGGTGCCACACCCACACAGTGTGCTACTCCAGCAAAGCAATAAAACAGCACTGATCGATCTTTTGGGAACCGTTCGCTGTTCAGCCTTCGTCTTGGAAATTAACTCTGACATCAGTGCATTTCGTACGCAAAGTACGATGATTCCTATTTGGAAGAAGAAGGGCAGTCCTGCTGACTGCTCCAATTACCGTCTGATTCGCTTGCTTTCGCACAGCATGAAGATCTTTGAGCGAATTGTCGATGGACGAATTCGTGATTACGTCCAGCTCTCCAGCAATCAGTGTGGCTTCGTAGCTGGCTGTGGCACCATTGATGCCAAACATGCCGCCTGAGTTCCTGAAGAGCTCATGGAGTGGGTGCGAACCCTCTACTCTTGTCCAAAGAGTCGAGTTCGGCTGCAGCTGGAACCTCGATGGAGTTTCCCATCTCTGTTGGGGTGCACCAGGGTTCTGCACTTTCCCCACTCCTCTTTGGTGTCGTTATGGATGACATCACACGAGATCTTCAGAAGGTCGTCCATTGGGCGTTGCTTTATGCTGATGACGTAATGCTTGTTAGCGAAGAAAAGGTGAACTCGAGCGAGAGGTGAAGCTTGGTGTGATCGCTTGGAGCGTTTTGGACTCAGATTGAACGTGAAGAAGACCGAGTACCTAATCACGGACGTTACCAAGTCCAGCTCCATAAAAGTTAATGGCATTGAGCTCCCACGCACTTAGGTCTTTAAGTACCTGGGATCAGCAATAGCATCTGAGGGCAAACTGATGGTTGAAGTGAATTCACGCGTGAGTGCAGCTTGGTCCAAGTGGCGCTCGTTGACTGGCGTGCTCTGCGATAGAAAGGTACCGGAGCGCTTGAAATCGAAGATCTACAGAGCAGTCGTCCAGCCAGTAGCGATGTATGGCGCTGAGTGTTTGCCTGTGACTAACAAGGAAGGGTTCCCAACTCATGGTGAGCTTTTGTGATGATATTTTGGCACGATGTAGGGCCCTGTGAGTGGAGTCCAGAACCACAGTTAGATTTTGCTGAACCCTTCTTTAAAGACCTGAAAAGGAGGTCTGAAAGCGTGCGCGCAACTATTGTCAACCCCTACGACACCCAACAAGATGTGCCTCGGTGGCGCAGACGGTTACACTGCCGCCTCGTATGGGCACACCGTGGGACTTTTCAGTTCGAGTCCGAGTGCTGCTCTTGTTTTTGCACGTATTAGTTTGCTGTTATTACACTTTCTAATGATCTTAGAAGCCAATTTTAGACAGCCAATGATTACAACAAACCAAGGCTCTACATATTTGCCCCTTCATATGTGCTAGTTTTTCAACTATATCCGTACCACCACCATATCATACCGTATCACCAACGATACTGTAATTGCAGACGAATACGCTCGTCTTACTGCTGAGCATTATGAACCTGGGCCATATCGGTACATAAGTGCACTAAAAATGTCGTCCTCAGATGAACGTATTGTCGGCCGACTACATACTTTCCACCTTCACATCGGATTTCACTTCTCCGACAAGAGAGAGACTGCGGCTGCGGATTCCATAAAAGGACTTCTCCTGGACGGCATTTATGGAGATATATCGACTGTCAGGAAGAAGAGGCGGCACATGTTAGAGGTAGCAGGTTAGAGACCACCGGAATGATACATGCAGCCGAGATGGTTTATTGAAAGTAGGTAACCCTAATAAAATATTATACAAAAAGGGCACCACTTTTGACTTTTCTTTTGATTGCAGATTATAAGCCAGCCCACCGACAGTTCTGCGCTCCGGTGTTTCGGCCGCGTCTGTCATACGCGTGGGTGGCAGCTGGTTACGTTGATGTTCACCCGGGACTCTTCTCTACACCCACAGATTACACGGGCAACGAAGAAGAAGGGGTCATTCCTTTCCTGGGAAAAGATTGTTCCTCACTGGCTTCTGTAAGATGCTGCTGGTGTGAGAAGCGCTTGTGTTTTACTTTTTTCATACTTTTGTATCCTAGCTGTTGACTAAAAGGGAAATAATAAACATAAGACTTTTAATTTAGTAATGTAAGACTTTTTATTCCTAGAGAAATGACATGGTGCAGATATGAATAATTGAAAAACTAGCACATATGAAGGAGCGAATAGACAGCCTTGGTTTGTTGTAAGCGTTGATGGTCTAAAATTGCCTCCTGTGATCAAGAGAAAGCGTAGTAATCAACGACAAACTAATACGTGCAAAACTGACGGCATCACTCGGACTCGAACGGAAAAGTCCGCCGGTGTGCTCCTACGAGGCGGAAGTGTTACCGGCTGCGCCACCAATGCACATCTCGTTGGGTGTCGTAGGGTTGATAATAGTTGCGCGCACGCTTTCTGACCTCCTTTTCAGGTCTTTAAAGGAGCGTTCAGCGAAAACTAACTGCGGTTTTGGACTCCACTCACAGGGCCCTACGTCCTGCCAAGATAGCATCGCAAAAGCCCACCATGAGTTGGGAACCTTTCCTTGTAAGGAAGCTGAAACGCGCCTCAGCGTCATGGAGACGAAGATGCTGCGCTGGACGGCCGGAGTCACGCGCATGGACCGCATCAGAAACGATGTCATTAAGCAGAAGTTCGGTGTCGCGCCGATAGATGACAAGATGCGAGAAGCTCGCTTACGATGGTACGGCCATGTTCTGCGTGGGAAAGAAGACACCGTCCGCAAGATAGGCCTTAACTTCCAGGTAATAGGAAAGCGGCCTAGAGGGCGCCCGAAGCAGCGCTGGGCTGAAACGTTACATATGGACTTGAAAGTAGCTGATCTAGCGCTGGATCGGGAAAGGTGGCGTCATGGCACCAGAATAGCGGACCCTGTATAGTTGTGCTCTCGCAAAATTTTCGAATATTCGAATGGTTTCATATACCCGCAATTTTCGAGCATTCGAATTTCGAATACATTCGAAAAACGCGATTATTTGAATAATCGAATTGGAATATTCAAATTCGAATGAAAATCATTCGAATGCCTATTCGAATAGGTCATTCGAGCACAACTATAGGATCCTGCTACGAGGCGGGACAAACGCTGAAGAAGAAGAAGAAGGTCAGTGTTTTCATTTCAACTACTCATCTGACTTGTCAGTTTTTTATTATTATAAACGCTTCATTACATTTTCATTCCAGACGGGACGCTTTTCGTTTTAGACTGGGTGTTTCTTAAATCAAAGAAGTCCTGCTTGGCCTATGTTCAAACCAGGATGAACACGCTTCAAAACAAATTTACGTTTCTAGAAAATTTGCACAAAGACCATCTACGCAGGTTTTCTTGGGGAGAAGGTGATCACAGTTCTTCTTTTTCTGTGGACTTGGTTAGTGACTGCAGGCTTTGGATGCCAGTAAGCAAAGAATTTATCTTCACGTTATACGGGAAGGCTACACCGTTCACTGAAGCAGTACTCTGAAGTATTCGTTTGAACCAGACGTTTACGGGCCTAGCAGTCGCCAAACATCTGGCTGGAGGCTTCGCTCCCAAACCCCGAGCATAGAAACCCCAACAGTCCTTTTTCTTTTCAGGTCTCCTTACTTTCATTAAAGAAAAAACTGCTCTCACATGATATATGTATAGCGGAATATGGAAGAATCTTCAAAACTTTATATGAAGCCTGACCACCCTCTATCGCATTTATGTGATTTATATGGCGAAAAACAGGTCGCGAGAGTCGAAATGCGATGTGCTTAATCTGCAGAAACATAAACAGGATCAATCGATATTGGTTCTACGATCGATATGGATTACTGTCCGACGCCAATAAAATTCACACTATTCTTGTAGTCATTCTCCTTATCTGTTCTCTCCCAATCTCGCCAACATCCCTTTACCTGTCTACCGGCAGGCAAACGTAGTGGAAGTCAAGTGAGCACCCTCGTTACAGTTCTTTTGAAAATCCAAAACGTGCTACACAAAATGTGTGTCGCGTCTTCTGCATACCGACACGTTCGGCCGCAAACAGAGTTCGGGGAGCACAGCAGCGCGTCAGGATGTACAACCGCCTCTTGCTGGGACGTGGCCGCTCTTCCGCGGATCGGGAAATTTTGTTTTGCGTCTCAAAGGTTTCGTAAGGCAGCCGTTAGACTCTCGGTGAAGCCTAGGGGGTTGGGGGTGGGTGAGCAGGAGGGATGAAAGGAAGATCGCAGCCCCCCCCCCCCCCCGGCAAAGGGCGCGGCCTATTTCGTACATCCTGACCGTCTCCCGGGGAGCACCGCACCGCGAACTCGTTCATTCACCACCACAATATGGTGGGAGCTGCGCCGCGGACCAGCTATCTCGGTGCCGCATGCCGCGACGTGCCGCGAGGGCAACCGCAGTCTTCGGCGGCATTCAGTGGATGTAGTGTCGCAGTGCCAGGCACTGCGACACCGTTCCGCTGAGGGGCGTGGTCCACTTCGGTCCGCCCCGGCTGCGGAGTACGACTTTTTTCACTTTTATGATGGCTTTATGGCGCTCCGCGCTGTTTGCTTGTTTATTGCGCCTCCTTCTATGTGCGCGTCCGGGTCGTGAACGATTTCCCTTTGTAGGTCCCGTATATCTAATTAAGGACTGATTTTTGATTTTTTTCATTTTCTGGGCTCAAATCGTCTCGAGGGGAGGGGTCATCTTGAAGGACGCCCCAATACAACGTCTTAGGTTGTACCACATAAATTTTTATGCAGCATTGATGTGTTCTACTCCATAGTTGAACAAAGGTAGACCATTTTGGGGCGCAAATAGGGTCGTGGGGGAGGGGAGGTCACCATATACTCAGTGGATATTCGCTTTGGTAGGAAGGCATGTGTATGTTCAGTCACATCAGAAATGCCCTACCTCAGTTCACTGTAGAGGTGGAACACACCACTGCTGCAAAAAAAAATCAGTTTCGCACATCACAAACCGTTGTGTAGGGCTGTCCTACATGGTGTCCCCCTCCCCCGACCCTATTTGCGGCACCATTGCTGACATACATGTGCCTTTCTACCAAGACTCTTTTTGTATGCCCTCATTGTAACAGTAGGTGTGTTGGCCGATAACCAGCGTATTTATCGACAACACGCTAAAGTGCTTGCTGAGATGGTATATCATAACCGTTTTTTTTTTTGTTGCTGACGATTTTAAGGATCTAGATGACGCTAGATAGAAAAATAAATATTTAGTTCCAGTAGTCAATAGATCAGCTTTAACCGTAAGTGAGCGCCTGAGCCATACCTTCGTGACTTCATTGATTGCATTAGGACAGTTCGGATTCAACTCTTATGTAGTAGGGAGCAGTCACAGTTAAGAAAGCATGTCGAATACATATAGGGTGGTGGGCTGTTTCGAACAAAGCGTGGTGATCCATCTTCACACGGACAAAAGCTATAGCTGCTGGTGGTGTAAACTTTCGCGCTCTATCGGGCCCGTCGAAACGTACGCAATACTGCATACAGTAGTCCCCTTGCAGCACGTCACCGCCAGGTGCATCAGGGCAGAGCGGCATACCGCCAAACTCTGTTTCCGGCCTAGGGCACATTTGTGGAACGTCTTATGAAGCCGGACGCATCTTGTGTAACTTACGTGACATGTTCCCTAAGACTTAACGCAGACGTGAGATGCAAAAGACGTGCCGTAGATGTCACGGCGTTGCCGCGACATCTACGGCATGTCTTTTGCATCTCTACGCAAGTGGCGTGAAGTCTGCGACACGTCTTCTGAAGAAGGATGGAAAATAGGTAACATCTGTGACTGTTGAGTATTACGATATCGTAACGACGTTTGTGATACGTCTTCTGCATTCCGACAGACGTGAGATGACGTATTTGCATTAGGTTGTCCCCAAAATATTATCGGATTTTGCTTCTCGATGTTGAAAAACCTAAGAGATTGTTTAAATTTTGTATTAGCACGTATTAAGTTATATGACAGGATTGGCTCTAATAAACTATTAAATGCAATTCGAAACGGCACAAAAATCTCTTAAAAACCGCTTTTGGGCTGTTTTTATATAATGATTCATGCGCCCTTTCAGGTTCGAAAAAAGTCGTAAGACAACGGCCAGTCGAACTCAGTAAAGCATTTAGTCAGGAGATATGAAAAGATGCTCTAGAAAGATGATGCTCGATAAAGAGTTTAGTAAAAAAAAAAAACTCTCCAGAAGCTCAGCTATTGATGTCAGAAATCCTTTTCACATGGTTTGCTCTTGAGAACACATCGGAGCTAAATATTATCTAATCGAGTGTCCCGCAAACTCCTACTAATGATGTAGGTTGACTAACGGACTAACCGTCCCCTACTATTTTAGGAACTCCATAAATCTACGGCTCTATAAGCTCGAGGAACACTATTTCTAGCACATTATCAAGAAAGACATGCAAATTCTGTTTTAACACAAATCAAAAACTGTTCAATGAGCGGAGATGCTTTAACATAAGTGTGACAGTCCAAATTCGGCATTCTTGATTTAACTTGATAAATAAGAAAGAAATGAATAAGAATTGTGCGCGTTCCCATATGTTACGATGGGATCGGAGTTACATTCGAAAGCGGAAGCTGAACATCGAACGCTAAACGTCGAACTAAAAGATGGGCGGTGCTGTTGCACACTGCCATTAGGTGTGGCATACAGGTGCGAACCGTGCAAGGGTTGCTGGAGATCCGGCCGCCAAGCACTAGGCTCTGGTTAGTTCCGGGGGCATTCGTTCGGTACACCTTGCTGCCCGCCGCCCACTTCCCCCCTGGCCGTGCCGCCCTATTTGGACAAGTTTGCTGCGCGCGAAACGGTCGTGAATTGGCGTGACATCATCCAAAAACCGAACAGCTGATAGGAGACGATGGGAAGCGCATCTCGGGGAACACTGAAGTCATTTTCCAGATGTTGCCAACTCTGAAGATGTTGCTGTACTTGTCAGAAAATGCGGACGAAGCCTTAGTACTGAGCAATGTGGCGGGATCTGAAGAAACCCTTGGCGCTGCACCTGAAAGCTCTTTTCCCCCAAATATGGTGAACAAGATTCTGACTCTTGTCTCGAGAACAAAATCAGTTCAGGATATAGCTGCAGTGCCAAGGGAAGTGACTAGAAATGTGATGCCTCCATGTGAAGGCCCGGACATCTTGTCCTCGGCGCGCCCCTCGCCCCGTCCCTTTCTGGGGGCGGTGTATCCAACGACTCTCCGCCGTTAGTTCCGACCCGTAGTAAAGAGCGCCTAATATTGTTAATCCTTGAGTTATTGCGCCAACAATCCAAAGTGAAGGAATGTTCCATTTCAGGCCGTCATTAAATCGCTCAACGATACCTCCCTAGTCGCCCTATGAAAGCTAGTATTATGCAAGACTGGCTTCTTCCGTAATGACCATTTTGAAGTGTTTACAGAAGCACTATTTCTCGATTTTTTGTTTTCTTTGATTTGTCCTCCGGGTTGTTTCTATCTAACAGAATAACTATGTTCTTGATGTTGGCGGCGTCAGCAGTTTTCTAACGGTATAATTCTTCCAAATCCGAGTTTGTCGATATTTCACTGATTTGCACTCACAAAGGAAGGGTCTGAAGCGTATGTCTGAACAAGGGGAGCGAGTCATATAGGGAGAATCCTCACCCCTCAATTAGTTTAAAAATGTGTTCATTTTTTGCCAAGTTGCTAAACCGAAGGAGTAGGGGGAACTTGAAGTTACAATGGAGTACGGCGCACCACGAGAGGTCTTGTACGCAGGCGATGCCTCTGCCGGCAAGCGGATCGGAGCACATTGGCAGTGGGGTTGCTTCATGCGAGGAAGGTCGGGGGTTTGGTTCTTGTGCGCTGCTGCATTTTTGCACTTCGACTGACTGGCTGAGATTTGGAGGATTCTGACGTCTATACCGTTTTCAGACGTTTTCTGTGCATTTGCCAGCTGTACGCTGTGGAGAGTACCTTTCTTGCGACTTGTTTATTAGTGCACGGATTTTTAACCACAACGTCTTCGTCAACTTCAAGTTGACGTGCTTCGAAGTCCTTCAGTATGCTGGCCATCCGTTCGGCCAGCTTGATTTCTTCCCTCGAAGGTTCCTTGTCTAAAGGTGGGCCACACTTCAGCGTGAGCAGGTGGATCACCACTCGAGCATCGGTGGACATTGTTAGTGTTAGGTTTTAGAAAACCTCCAGCAGACCCCAAGTGATAGGCAAAGATGAGGGAAAAAGTGTATCGATGTCGTTTAGGTTAATTCGGGATCCACAAGCCTCGTTTCTAATTTTAGCCACCTCCGACGTCACATCCTGGTCTCTTTTGAAAATCCGAAGAGGATGGTTTTCCCCGAGGTCATTGGTCCATGTATGGAAACAAACTGTGAGAGCCTGTAGCGTTTACACGCTGTCCGTATTGTGCCCAGTGCTACTTCATGCACTTTGTACCTGTGTATAACTGATGTCGAACATTTATACATCATCCTGCTGAATATCACAGCATTCAGCTGGAAAATTAGGCATAAAACGACTGAAAATGGTACAGACGTCAGAATCCCCAAATCTCAACTAGTCAGTCGAAATCAGCAGCGCACAACAACCAAACTCCCGACCGTCCTCCCATGAAGCAACCCCACTTACACTGTGCTTCGAGCCGCTTGCCGGCAGAATCATCGCGGGCGTACAAGACCCCCAAACTCGTGATGCGCCGTATTTCATTGTAATTTCAAGTTCCCCTTGGGTTTAAAGACTTGGCAAAAAATAAACACATTTTTATACTAATTGAGGGGTGAGGGTTCTCCCTATATGACTTGCTCCCCCGTCCAGACATACGCTTCAGACCCTTACCTTGTGAGTGCAAATGAGTGAAATATCGACAAACTCGGATTTGGACAGGATTATGCTGTTAGAAAACTGCTGAAGCCGCCAACATCAAGAGCATAGTTATTCTGTCAGATAGAAACAACCCGGAGGACAAATCAAAGAAAACGAGGAAAATCGCGATTTATTGCCTCTGTTACTGAGCGACGGAAAACGTTAAAAGAGGTGTAGCACAGGTTAATCTGGCCAGGTAGTAACAAGATTGTAACAGGCATTCAGCACATGCATAATCAATCGAGTCTGATGTGCAAGTTTTTAGGCAGGAGCATGGCGCAATCTTGACCATTTACACGTCACAGTAATCCAGTCGCCCTGCTCTTTCATGAGAGTCTCAAATGTCTTCAAAAGCTTCACCAGCAGCAATGTTAGAACGTTTCAAAGAGTACCTGCATTTTTTTAGAATACCCTGCACTTTCCGCAAGCCATAGTGTGTCTTTAAGTTTTGAACGCTAAAAGAAGCACAAATCAATCGAAATGGCCACTTTGTGAAGAAACTCTGTGTTACAAGTAATCAAGCGAAACACAATCAATCTAGTGTAAGATGCAAAATTTCAGACAAGTGCATGGCGCATTCCATACCGCTTATATATCAGAAAATTTCTTTTTTAAGCTTGTATATGAGTCCTTATTAGTTCTTTAGTGGCTTTCCTGTAAGAAAAGATATCACCTTCCAAACAGTGTATATATCGCGACTTTCTCGCGATCATAGATCATATTCGTGGGATATTGTAAAAGAATTTAGCTTTGAGCTCAGATTGTTGCGATATGCAAACAAAAAACTGTATTTATGCGGTTTTGGTCTGATTACCCACGTTTGAGGTAAACTTATTTGCTACTCCGTATGCGTATGTGTATACCGACGAAACCGGACATAGACTGAACCGCAGACTCTCGCTTAGTATACGTTTTTTGAGACATCCTGTATATTTATGAAAAATTAAAAGGAGTAACGAGTTCCGAGTCATTTCCTTTTCCGTGTTTCGTATTCCGGTTCCCCCATTTTTAAGCTCTTCCGTTCCGTATTCCGCGTTCCGCTTTTTTTTTTCGAAAAAAATTTCCGCACATCCCGGGTCATGACAGGTGATGTTTACGAGATGCTCAAGCACGACAACGTTCAAATCAAAAATTATCAATCTCAGTCCGATGAAAGAAAACAGACACAGGTGAAAAGGTGTGAACAGCTGCTTAGACCAGCATAGCTTAATAATGAAAGGCTGGACGACTATCTTTAGGCAATTTTTTTTGAGAATAAGGTCTGGGCTACTTCCAATAGAAGTGACCGTTCACTGAAGACTAGACTGTTCAAAGCACGGGACGAAATCCACGTGAGTACTTGCGGCGCACCGCCGATGAGGTTTTTTTTTCGGCGCACCGCCGAATAGAAACTTGGCACCAGTTCGAAGAACGCGGTCGATCGGAGCAACGCTTCTTTTGGGCCCGGCACTACCTTTTGGAGAACAGGCACCGACGCAGCCGATACCTAGATCGCCCTGTAGAAAGAATCTCCTCTCCGTGTTTTGCCATCTACAAGGCATGGGAGCTGCTGGATTACAATCGCGCCGTCAATGTCGACGTCTACAGAAAACAGCTCTGTTAACTGGCTGTAAAGGAAAACCGACCGAGACGTGTCTCGTACACACGTTAAACGCGTGAAGGCAAACAGGTGCGCGTAGCGACCGCACGCTGCGTAGGGACGGAGGACTAATGGCGATTTTGTTTCACATATTTAACAGAGCCAGCTCAAGCAGTGTGGAAGTGGTTGGCGAAAGGGGTACAGGAACAGCGTGGTGAGACGGGGTGGTTTGTGATTTGCCTCTCCTGCGATGCAGCGTTTTTGCACTTCCTAAATAAGATCTACCACAATCAATCAATGCTCCCCATGTCAAATCGCTACGGAAAATGTCACCAGAAAGGAATCGACTTCATACTGATAACCCACATTTCATCTCAAAGTGGCATGGTCAACTAGTTTCCTACCCTTGCAAGCCAAAACTGAACCTGGTTTCTTACCAGGGAAGAGTCTGAAGCGTTGTGTGAACGGCAAAAATGAATACTATTGCTAGAATCTCCACTCTCCAAACAGTATAAAAACATGATGTTTTTTTTGCTCGTTCAATGTGCCATGTGTCGATTTAAGGGAAATGGTGAAAGACTTCGCAGCAATTCCATTATGTAAACGAAGGATCTTCGGGAAACGTCTAAGAGCCTCTAATCATAGCCGAGGTGAGCTCAGATGTATGCTTGCAAACATCCGCTCCTTGGTTAGGAACCGTGACTTCTTTGTTTCTGCCATGATGTGCATGAGCTACGATATGGTACTTGTCACTGAGTCCTGGTTAAATAACAAACACACTACAGAGCCATTATTGGGCATTATAAATTCTCAATACTCTATCATTCGTTGTGATCGTTTGCATAAAACTGGGGTGGAGGGGTGTTTATTTTGCTTAGGAACACTATTTATTATAAAGAAATTTTCAAGGAATCTGTTAAGGATGGCTACGAGGTATTAGTTTGTGACATCTTTCCGGAAGATAAGGTAGCTAAGATCATCCTTGTCTACAAAGCCCCTAATTGCACTTCCCGTAATTCCATTATGCTTTGTAAAGTTATTAGTGATTTCTCAGTGGTGGACTGCCCTACTATTGTGACAGGGGACTTCAATCTCCCTGATATTAACTGGAATTGTTGCAGTGCCTACTACTCTACATCCAAAGACTTTCTGAGTTTGTTCTCCTCACATAATTTTATTCAATACGTTCCTAAGCCCACTCGCGGCTCGTCGTATCTTGATCTTATTCTTAGTAACGACAACCAAATCATCCATAATGTGTCCGTAGCACCTCCGATCGGCTGCAGTGATCATTCCAGCGTTACTTGCTTCATTCGTCACCGCACGATTGACGACGTTATGACTTGGACCAAGGATTTTAAGTCCGCTGACTACAGTGCTATTCTTGACTATTTGGCCGATATTGACTGATTTGACTCATTCGGGAATGGTAATACGGTAGATGAGAAGTATGAGATCTTTCTTGGTATCCTTCATCATGTCATAGATTTATTTGTCCCTTTGCGCCGCGGCAAAAGTGGTGTAAACTTGCCTAGATATCTTGTTTCTATGTTCAATCTCAGAAACCGCTTATGGGAGCGCGCTGTGAAATCTGATAATAGTGGAAACTGGGATAGTTACAAGTCTCTTAATTCACGTCTTCAGAAATCTCTTTCCAAATATTTTACGTACATTGAACGTAAGCTTGTCGAATCCGGTGACCAAGCTAAATTACATTTTTACATTCGCAAACGTCTAAAAGCAAACTACAGCATACCTGCGATTGTTACTAACGGAGAATTGTTAGCTATTTCTGACCGTGACAAAGCTAAACTTTTTGCCGAGCAATTTCAAAAAGTGTACCTTACCGCCAATGTAGGCCTTGTCCCGATCTCACTCCTTGTGCTTCTCTCATGGAGCCTAACATCTGGTTCTATCGGGATGATATCGCCGAAGTTCTGCTCAAGTGGCCAACCTCTTTCTCAGTAACCCCTGATTTCGTTCCGCTTCACTTTATCAAGCGCATTGTAGACCACATTGTGACGCCGCTGGAATTTCTATTCAACTTGTCGTACATGCGCGCCGAAGTGCCTAGGAGATGGAAGCAATCGTTCATAGTTCCGGTGCCTAAAAAACCTCCTTATAATTCTCCTGGCAACAATCGCCCTATTAGTATTACTTCCATCTTCGCTAGGGCCTTTGAAAAACTTGTTAAGCGCAGATTGGTCCAGCACCTAAACAGAAACAGCATCATACCGGCTTGCCAACATGGCTTTTGTAAGGGGAAATCTACGGAGACTGCGTTGCTCTCTTCACTAAATGGCTGGACTATGGCGGTTGATGCTGGAAAGAGTGTGGACGTTGTGTACTTTGACTTTTCAAAAGCGTTCGATAGAGTACCTATCACTTTGTTACTGGGTAAATTGGCCAAGGTGGGGTTGCATCCCAGGCTGGTGGACTGGATTGGTAATTTTCTGCGTGACCGCTCCTGCCGAGTCCGTGTGGGTTGTGAGTTCTCTGAGGCGTATAATGTTCCTAGTGGCATCCCACAAGGCAGTGTTCTTTCACCCTTATTATTTTTGATTTATACTGCCGATTTGCCCCCAACGCTTACTGATATTGGGGTCAGCTGCGTCATGTACGCAGACGACATCAAATTGTACAAGACTATTGAGAGCCAGCGTGATAATTTAGTTTTGTAAGATGCTATTTCTGCAGTTGACGACTGGTCCTCAACGTGGGGATTGCCAATCGCAGCGGAAAAAACCAAGGTCCTGCATATTGGAAACAAGGAATCTGTTTACAATCATAATATCGGTGAATCTATATTGGAGAATGTAAATGAGATCACAGACCTAGGATTCAGATTTAAAAACAAGCTCTCCTTCGAGCCGCACTTATTTTTGGCAGGGCTATTCATAGAACATACAACTTGTTTAAAGCAGTTAGAAGTAAAAATTCCGTTACTCTTTTAAAGGCCTACAAGTCCTACGTAAGGCCCTTGGTAGAGTCGGGAACAACTGTTTTCTCCCCATACCAAAAAAAGTTTATTGCATTGTTGCAGAGTATTCAAAATAATTTTACCCGTAAACTTGCTATGCGGTGCACTGGTCTGCCTTATCGTTTTCTGCCCAATGGGGAGCAGCGCCGTCGAATTTACGGGCTTCCGAGTTTGTGTAGCAGACGAAGGAAGAACGATCTTCTGATGGCTATCAAAATAATTACTAATAAAACGCGACTGGATCCTGCAGAATTCTTTACTTGGAACAGGTCCAGAACGAGAGGCTCCACTTATAAAATTAGAAAGCCATTTGCTCGTACTCAATTACGTAACAACTTCTTCAGCATTAGGGTTATACCTACTTTAAATAAGAATTGGAGCGAGGACTTGGCAAGCATGAGTGTAAGGGCTCTTCGCGCTGTTGTTGGAAGGCTGACGATGTAGACTCGAGGATTCCTCGTATATATATTTTTCCTTTTGCTCCCGCCTCATAGTTTTCTTACTAATCATGTCTCTTGTTGTGTTGTCGTGGTTTCCTTTATATTATCTTGTTTTTTTTCAGGTTCTATCATATACTGTTGTACACGAGTAGGTTATGTTTAGCTGTTTGTCCGCGTTGAATTTGATGTTTTGTTTGTTTTTACGTGTACGAAAGCACACGTCAATAAATCAATCAATCCAGCAGATCGGTGGCTCAAGGGTGTGTAACGTTGCTTGCTAATGATCTGTTGCTGCGACAGAAAATAGTCTCGGGCAGACAGAAACTCCTTTCTCCACAGCTGTATGAAGCAGCCATTCCTAACTTTATTAAAAGGAAGGAACTCCTCGAACTGAGCGCCCGACCGATTGGCAACAAGTGAGTGCGGAAAATTGAAATGGATATTTGCTCGCCCTGGTACGATCGGAATAGACCGAACTCCTGGGTGCTTCCCTCTCGCAATATTGCTCGAAAGTGATTTCTTCGCTCACTCGGAATCACGCCATAGCTATACTGAACTGCCGGCCTCACACTTCTGATCGTTCTGCTAAACTGATCACGCTTAATCATTTTTCTAAGTTATTGGGATATTACTACTAGATTCCGTCACAGGTTTTACATTATGTTCTAGCATTTTGAACTGAAACTTTGAATACCTCCGGAGCATAGGTTTCTCACTCCGAGGCACACATAGTGATATCCCATCCACCGACCTACTCGAAGTTTTACTAGTGTTGTTACTAATGCCGTGCAAGACGTTTTCGATGTACTGTGTCGTATTTGTTTGTACCAGCGCACTATTGGCGCATTTTAAATAAATAAATAAATATTCTGGAGACGGCTATCAAACGCAAACAGAACCATATTTCTTCCCTGTTATCGAAATGCGTGTTTGAAGAATCGTCCTGTGAGAGGTATGTGCCTGTTGGCCTTTGGACAAGACTAGTGAGGGAAATTCTATTCTAATAACAGGAGAAACTCTACTCTGACAGGAGATATAGAACAGGAGAACAGGACAAATTCTATTCTAATTCGGTTTAATACAGGAGAAATTGGTTTCTACAGGATAAATCCTATTCTAATTCAGGTTAATATTATAGAACATGACCGATCTAGCAGTGGCAATGCGGGTAGCAGCTTTCTGTCTCCTTATTCTTACCACAATGCTAAAGTAGACGAAGGTGAAGTGCGCCGCTCACGGGACACGGTACTTGGCAAAGTCAATCAATCGACCGACACATAGCCCTTCTTCGTCCCGAGCCTACATCTGTCCTGGATCGAATCGCGCAAGGTAGATGGCAACCGACAGTCGTTGCACGACGGCCTGGGGGCCAGGGCGAACATTAATGTGCAAAGCAATGAGCAAATGGTATTGTGAATACCGCTGCGATACCACGCTCACCATTTCTCTCTGCGTATCTCGAATTACAGGAACCAAACCGTATGGCAGATTCTATAGTTGTGCTCGAACGAATATATTAGAATAATTACCCGAATAATTTATTCGAATTATTCGATCATTCGATATTTTTTGATTTTCCAATATTCGTTCGAATTCGAACATCGATGACTTTCAAAAGTCGAATATTTGTTCGAGTTCGAACATCGAGGGAGCCACATTCTAATATTGTTTGAAAATCGAACAACTAAGCTCTGTTCGATCGAATAATTGAAATCGAATATCGAATAAACCTACAGCCGGAATTTGCGCCACTTGACAGAGGACCCGTAACCTCTAGAGCAGACGTTGGATTCGACGCCGATTTTCCGGATCGAACCGGATGATTCGCATGAGGATAATTTTGAATACCCCGGATTTTGGATTGATTCAGATGAGGGTAGCTTTCGATTGGCCGGATTTTTGGATGATTCAGATAAACGATTTTTCATCGGATCGGATATCGGATATCTGATTCGGATATCACCAGATAATGCAGTAGAAATAGAAGCAAACCATTGTTCAGTCTGGATTGAATCAGAAGAGTAGGTCAGTCATAAGAAAAATTCATCGCCAACGAAAACCAACAAAATCTGGAAATTTTATATAATTATATAAATTTATATATAATTCCGCATGACCGCACTGGGCAAATTCTAAAGTAGGTGGATGTTCATCTGCCTAATACGGGTGAACCAATCCTGTGCGAACCTCCCTTGAGTCATCAACCTTCGATTGGAGGGTTAAACGGGGTGTTTCAAAATAGCGCGAAGAAGATTTTCTAATTATAACTATGAAGCAACTGTCGCTTTACAAAACAATATGTAGATAACAACGACATAGACACTAGGCAACACTATACTAGTCTGGATTCGAAGTGGTCCCCCTTGGCACGAATACAGAAGTCAAAACGCTTGATAAAGTTTTTGGCGATGGGCCGCAGGTCATATGAAGACAGTCGCTCCCACTCCCAACGCAGGGATGTCTTCTAGGCCTCCAGGTTGTGGAGGCGCTTGTCACGGACCCTGCCCTTCAAAATGGACCACGCGTTGTAGTTTGTCGGATTCAGATCCGGGAGTGCGGTGGCCATTCCGCAGACATGACGAGGTGCTGAAAATTGGCCTTGCACCATGATTGCGTGCTTTTCACCCTATGTGCAGTGATTGATCTTCTTGAAAAGTCCACTGAGCATTGCTGAAGGAAGTGGTGCTGGGACCAGAAAAGCACCACAGCCTCGAAGAAGTCCCGTCGGTATACATCAGGGATGAGCGGATAATAAAATTTTGAAGCCCGGATAACGGATAACTTTGCCCAAAAAATGGCCGGATAACGGAAAAACGAATAACGAACAAACAACAAAAATTAAAACAATTTTTAAACCATTCTTTCTCCAATGGTAGGTAGCTAATTGCAACACTGTTTATGGCACAAGTCAAATAAGTCACTTTTAGCATGCTTATTGATGCTTTTTCTTGATGGACCGTGGTAGTACATTTTGCCGCCTGTCGCATGCTCTCCGACTCAATGTTCTTGGTTCGGATTTCCCCTCCAAGTCAACAAACCCTTCCATCCAGGCTCGATGTATCGGTAGCAGGCTTGTCTGGGCAGGATAAGGCACTGAAATGTTCACGGGCTGACTACCGCAAGTCATTGGCATTCAAAGTGCCCCCAGCATATCACGTAAGAGTAGAATGCGTGTCGCATCTGGCACTACTGTCGTCTTGTATCTCCTTCATTCATGTTTTTCAGCTGCATTGAAGCCACTACGGATAGATCTCACGAAAATTTCTGGACTTTCGTGGGGCAGTCTTTAAAAAGTCGCTTTTTGTTTACTCTCCAATTAAATTTAACACTAATTCTTGCCCAAATCGATAAACTCTCTCTCTCCACTGCCTTGGAAAGGGGAAATTGTAAAATGCTGCTAGTGCCAAACATAGTTTCAAAAAGCGCTAAAAGGTGTAGATGAGGAGTATCTGTCTGGCACATCCCTAACGATGTGATTCGTATGGAAGTTTGTACTCTCTCCACTGATCGACTGGTTTTCTTCAGATCGTACATTATGCTAGAAAGATTTTTGGTGGAAGCCCCACAAATAGTAATGAGCAAGGCAGAGTTCAGCATTTGAAAACGCGCTATGAGCTAATAGATACTAGATAAAAACACAAGACGAATTTTAAAAAAATTGTCCTTATATTCAACTAAGTAATCACAAGCTTGCCACATTTTACTGTTCGTTATCCGGCCAAAAATCCCCGTATAACGAATAACATAACGGATAGGACACAACGAACCGGAAACCGGATAACGGATAACGGTTAATCCGCTCATCCCTGGTATACATCTTTATTTATTTTTAATCCTTCTCCACAAAAATCATGACTTTCAGTAATTGTAGATTCCACTACAAATCATGAGCGCCTGTGGATTTTGACGATGTTCGGCTATGGCAAAGGTGGCCGGAGTCTCTCCAGACCAGATCCTGCCGTGCTGGAGATTGTGAGCCTACTACACAGTGAATAGCTGAACAGTGTTTGTTCCCACACGCGACCTGTGGCCCGCAGCTTGAGCTGGCGGCATCGATGGAACCGTTCGCGCTTATTCTTGTCCGTCAGGAGCTGGACTTTATGGAACTTGAGGCTCGAGTAAGTGTTTCTTTCTGGCTATTCGATGCAATAATGTCAGACTGACATAGATATCGTGGGCAATTTTTTCAGGAGATCCTCAAATTTGGGATTTTCGCTTTTCGATGATTTTCCGCATCTGCGGCGTATTGACTAAGCGATTTTTTCCTTGTCTTGGACCTTCATGGCCAAGCTCCCTACATGGACGAATTTCTGTGGAGACAGTCGACCTGGTAGGTTAGCGATGTCGCATTGGTGCTTTTCTTGAAGATGAAGCTCCAAAATCGCAGTGCGATGGTCTGACATTTTGAGGAAACAGTAACGAGGAAATCGAAGTTTGAAAATTATGACACGGACAGAAAGATACGCACAAAATAACGGCGCCATTTCCGCCATGCTGCAGATCCATGCGCTCGCTATTATTTGGGAACATTCAGCATATACTAGACATAGCACATATATAACACATACTGCTATATATCCTTAATGGAATTACTACACGATTTCAAAATTTGTTTTGCGAAAGATCACGCGAAATCTGGATCTCGTTTTCGTATATTTTTTTTACCAGTCGTAGAGCAGCCTACTGGCAGCCGGCAGTTATTCTTTTCAGCTTTTATCCTTCTTCGCTTTAGTTCAACAAGAAGTGGTCCGAAATATAATACAGAATAGGACGGAAGGATTTGATGTGCTGCAGTTTTCAAAACGGATTCTATGAAGACTGTCCACCCTTCACATTTATGCGATTTATACTCCCAAGTGTGATCCCGGCTCTGTGTGGAGTCAAGGACACATGGACGCTCCCACTTTTTATATAGGATCGTGCGATTACCACTCGGAATTGTCTAATCTGCATAAAAACAGAAAAAAATCAACCGATGTTGTCTGCAGATCGATACTGTTTGGTGTCGGTTGCACACATTAATACCTATTTTATACTAGTCATTTCCCCATTTGTGAATATACATATGTACAGGTGGGCTCCCGCTACTTCGCAGGGTACGCTAGTTAAACGACATGTGTAACACTTCCACTAGATCGGGACGCTCGTTGGAGGATGTCTGAGGAGCGTATTCTGAATCCTGGTTCTTGTTACTCGACGTCTGTAGCACGTTGTATGAGTACAGATGCCCGCTGCACCATGCCTATGACACTTCTGATTCTCGACGCAAGTTGAAAACTTCTGCGATATGTTTTCTTAATCAAGACGCACGTTGACGGAGCCTGTGGCAGGTCTTCTGAATCCCGACGTTCGTTGGACGAAGCCTGTGGCACGCCTTCTGGGTCACGGCACTCGGCGCATGATCCTCATCCGTACCCGGATGCGTTGCCCAATTACATATCACTGGGTGGTCTGGTGCCAAGGTTATGAAGTCGCTACAACTTCGCTACGCCCACGGTTAAGCTTAAAAGCAGCAGCCAGGCAAATGCCACAGTGTCGCAGGCGTCCTTTGACTTTGGTCCCCTCACTGTGACGAACAACGTGAAACACAGATTAACTGAATTGCGTATAGTTAAGAGTGTTGGAGAATGTTCTCACGTTCTATCCACGTAATTATTTGCGATTCAATAGAGTAGAGGAAGTATACGTTGGATAGCACCATCGCCTTTCATGCGCCACACTTTAAGAGTCTATAAGCACCAGATGCATTTAAAGTACAGCGCTATTTTTAAAATTATGCCAAAGGCTGATTGTCAAAAGCTCATAACAACATACGTCTAGAAGAGACTAAGAATAGCAGTAAGGAGGGAGGATAAAAACAAAGGAAATATACTATATCAATTCTCCTAGCGAGGGTAGTTAGCCTGACTTCTACAAGACCTCACTATCCTCGACCAACACGCCATCCACGCCCTTAACATTTCTAACTGCAAGGCTTAACTTGCGTCAGTTTGGAATTCAACCAGAACTTAGTATTCGCTTGGTTTCGCTATACTGCGAAAATGGTTGCAAAACCTACCCCAAAAACGTCAGAATATCAACTTTCTTGAGCTCCGCAGCAGGGCGCGTCAACATCCTTTTAGCCAATTTTCATCCGATTTTATCCGCATTGCATTTTTGAAAACGCCGGATCTGAGGGAAATTCGAAACAAGAACTGGGACGGGATTACTAACTAGAAGTTTCGGAAGCATATGTTTGTAAGTTTCTTTTGAGGGGAGGGTTGAGCGCATGAATCCATAGCTTTCCCCTTAATTCTAAATTTATGCTACACTTGACCCTCACCAAATCACTTGCCATAGTTGACGTGTAATGCCACTGGCAAGCACCCCCTTAGCAAAGGCTAAGAACCTCCTTATTTCTCCAATCTATAAGCAGAGGCAGAAGCGTTTTACTGCTTCCTTTTTCTTTCAAGCGCCTCCACCGAGGGAGTTCCTCTTCCATTTCATTTGGGGCTCCCTGTGGCAAAAAAACTAGTCGAGGAGCTTAAGCACTGGCAAAATTTCGTGCTCCACGGCTAACAACTCGTCACCGAGCGCACGTCCGCGCTTCGGCGCCGCGATGTCGCACGCGGCTAGCGCGCGACGTCGCGTTGGAGTTACGCCCTGGAGCCGTATACCATGACCTTAAGTTTTCAATTCTAAAAGAAGCACTAGCCAATCGATAGGGCACTTTATGGAAAAATTATAACAGGTATTTAAGCGAAAAACAATCGATTGTCAAATGCAAAAATTCCTACGAGTGCGTGGCGCAATCCATGCCGCTCATACGTCGGAGACTTCCTACTTTCCTAAGCTTTCATATGGACCCTAATAGGATAACTGCATGAATACTTTACATGGAATGGAACAAACAAATCCACACACTGCCCGCTCCTCTCTGAAAAAAAAACAGTTACAATAAGATCCTATTATATAAAGCGGCAAAGCATGAATCACTGACGGTCAACGGGTGCAAGCGCATTCAACGAGTGCAATGTTTGTGAACCGTTGACTCAACCGTGGACAAGGATGCGTGACAGGCAGCCACGACCACCGTATTGACTACCATATCGCTTCCACTGCAGGGTGGTCACCAGAGAACACTATCGTCGACAGCGACGATGGCCACCTATCTATGCCCCACCTTCTCGTTGGGAGGTCCTCATCGACCTCCATGCCGAAACTCCTCTTACAACATTTTTCGAATAAACACGTTCCTCTTCTCACTGCTTCTGTACTTATCCCCATAAACCCACTGAACCGCACATTTTGGTGCACCGGCCAAATAAGGCTCATCCCGTTTTACTTCCGTGAACTAGTCACTAATCTACTGAACGGAGAAAAAACTCCTTCAGGACTACACATAGCCAAAACCGTTTTCGGACCTACCGTCTACGGCAAGGGGTCACTTCGATAGGCGAACCCCGAAAACATCAGCTATGGAATGACAGCTGTATGCGAAACTGATGAGAACGCAATCCTTCAAAAGATGTTTGAACTAGGAAGACTTGGGATTTCCAAGGATGAGTACCAACCAGACGAAAAAATCTACAAATATCTGGAACAGTACTCAAAGAAGATCTCATTTGAAGGCGGCCACATAACAGCCCCATTCCCGCTCAAAGGCAACATTGCGGAGCTCGAGGACAATTACCTCGTAGCAATACGTCGTTTAGAATCGCTCCAAACAAATTTAAAAAATAGTGCCGAACAACGTCTTTGGTACTGCAAAATCATCGAAAAGTATCAAGAAGAAGGCATGATAGAAACCTTCATATCTACAGAGAAAGACGCAGTGGGCGAATACTACATGCCACATTCAGGTGTTTGGAAGCCTTTCAAAGAGCGTACCTTTGAGGATAGTCTTCGATGCTTCATCAAAAAGAAGGGGAAAGCTATCTCTCAACGACGTAATGCACAGGGGAGAAGCATTCGTCAACAAAATTCACGACATATTGCTCGCATCACGTGACAGCAAGATCATCCTCATTTGTGATATCGAAGCGGCATTCACGCAGAATCGGCTGCGGAATCACACAAAGACCTGTGCAGATTCCTTTGGCTTAAGGACACGAACCGCCCCCCCCCCACAAGAGAGAACCTAACACAATTCAGGTTCAAAAGACTCCCATTTGGAGTAACAGCCTCACCAAGCATCCTTAACATGGCTCTCTCAGCATTCCTCAATAGCTGTAACACAGAGCTAGCGAAAGAGGTCTCAAACAACTTATACGTAGATAACATTCTCTTACGTGCCCAAACAGAAACCGAAGGCTTAGAAAAATATCACGAATCGAAAAAACTATTTGCGAAGATTGGTATGAATTTGAGGGAATATACCTCAAATTCCAAGCAAGTCAATGCCAACATACCAAAAAAAGATAGGCTCGACGGTGAACACGTGAAACTTCTAGGAGTCCAATATCACACCGGTACAGACTCATTCACTGTCGCCACCAATTTCCAACAAACCGACAAGCTAACGAAGAAACACATCGTAAGTCGAATCAACTCTGTTTACGATCCGTTCGGGCTTGCCGCTCCACTGATAGTCAACTTGAAATCTATGATGCGACAAGTATTTGACTCCGGAGTAGACTGGAAAACCATCCTAGAGAAGCCAGAAAGGGACAGATGGAATCGTCTATGTTCTCACGTCAACAATGCCATAATCGCCTCATCGAGAGCCCTTCTAGGAGACAAAATTCACCTCTGGACATTCGCAGACGCTAGCAACGCCGCGATCGCAGCGTGCGCCTATGGGCAAACCATGGCGACAGGCTCAATCAATGGTTTGATTAGCGGGAAAACCCGACTCACGCCAAAGAAATGTCGTCAGACCATCCCACGGCTAGAACTTCTAGGATTGCTCATGGCTTCTCGGCAAACTAAATCCACTGTCTCCAACATGGACGGCAAAATCGAAAGCATCTCGATCGTTACCGACAGCGAAATCGCTCTATGGTGGCTAAAATCATCCAGAAAGCCACCAGTTTTCGTAGCCAATATTCGTGAACGTATCCACAACATCGTAAACACGATAGAATCTAGTGGAATAAGCGCATCGTTCCTTCATGTCGAAACCACCCACAATCCAGCGGATGCAGGTACGAGGGGTTTAATGACCGAATCCATCAAGGACCATGACTGAGTTCACGGCCCACGATGGCTACAGAACAGCCGCGACACCTGGCCAATAAAATCAATAGAGGCAATAGTCCAGAATCCCTCAGAAAACGAAGAGGACGAGCCGACAACAGTGCTCACCAGCAACACCGTAGAAGAAAGTTGCGAGAAACTATCAGGTCTAATAGACTTGAAGCGATTTTCAACCCTCAGTAAACCAATCACAGTCGTTTCTCTCATCGGGAAGGGCTTGAAAAACTGGGTCGATCTAACAAACAGGACTCGTTTGCTAAAGATTAACGTAGAGAAACTCTCCAAGTTCAGCGCAGAACAATATATCACGCCCACGGACATAGAAATTTCTGAACAACTACTTTTCGCTCAAGAACAAAGACATGAGAGTCTCTCATGTATCCAAAATCGCTTTCCCGACAAACGTATTATTAAGGACTGCGAGGGATTAATCAGACATGAATCCCGTCTACAAAATGCGGCTATCCCTAAAGATACCAAATCACCCATCTATATTACCGCGAACTCGGACTGGTACGCTTGATCGTGCAGCAGATCCACCGACGAAACACTGTGGGAAAGAACATACGCTCACTATCGCGCGCCAGCGATTTTGGATCCCTCGACCATCCAGTGCTTTCAAAAAATACATAAAGCATTGCTCGGTCTGCAAGAGATACCAAGGGCTCCCTCTGTGCGCTCCTAACATGCCCCCTCTTCCGACAGATAGAGTCGTCGAATGCAAAGCATTCCAAAATACGGGATGCGACTTCATGGGTCCATTTACTTCCAAAGCTCAGGAGAAAATGTACGTAGCCCTGTACACCTGCCTCACGACTAGAGCGGTACATCTCGAAGTCGTTGAAAACATGTCAACCGGGGCATTCCTAAACAGCTTCATACGTTTCATATCAAGAAGAGGCGTCCTAAAACTGATTCGTACCGACTGCGGTACCAATTTCAAATATGGAGAACAAATTATAGCCACCATGTTTGAAAACGACGAAGCAACGGGAAACACCATAATGTCGTACAGTGCTTCGGAGAAAATAAAATGGCTTTTCAACCCACCAGCCGCTCCGTGGATGGGCGGCGTCTGGGAACGACTAGTAGCCTCTGTCAAAAAAAGCGCTAAACAAATCTATAGGGCCCAAGAGACTAGGCTTCACCGAAATGTGTACAGTAACAACTCGAATCGAAGCTATACTGAACACAAGGCCATTAACAAAGTTGAAAATGGGCAAAATAACAGAAATTCCTCTAAGGCCTGTCGACTTTCTCCAAGGGAACCTCAAATTTTCGCTTCCCGATGGGACAATTTCGGATGCAAACGAACATCCAACATATGATTCCGACTTCATACAATCTAGACAACAAGCGATGGAGCACAAGGTCATCCATCGACCGCTGAACAAGATCTATCCTCTCGAAGTTCGAAGCGTAGATAAAGAATCCGCGGAAGAGCTACCGACAGAGGAAGCCGCAACACCAGTCTCAACAGATACGAGACGGGAGAAACTTCCTCGTAGCTCCAAACGCGCGTTTGAATTCTTCAGGAATTTGGAAACAGGCGTTCACCACTCACGTCCATTACCTCCAATCGCGAAAACCTTTGCATTCTTCGCAGCCTTATCGATAATAGCGCCGGCAATGGCAACAAATACCTCATCACTAATACTCTGTACAAATGGAGTGGTAAGCTTCCCACCAATCAACGGTTGGCTTGAGCTGTGCACTGACAACGAGTGCCAAACAATGAACATCACTCGCATAACCAAATACCTATTACCAATCTCTCCAACCGAGCAGAAAACCAATGTCCTGCTGAGAACCGGTGATCAAAAGGGAGTGCAAGAACAAACTCGAACTTGCGACAGGCCCAAATTCAGTGCCCATCAGTACCTACTCTCGAAATCCCTGCTCGGCAACCCTCATTGCTGGCCGGCTGGAGCAATAATAACAACCGCCATAATGATCTATCTTATTATCGCAGTCATCGTAGGCGCAATCTGGATGGCAACAAAGCTAGCCAAAAAATCTCTAAGGCAACGTCCAACAATCAGGAAGATGGACAACCGACCGAGCATGTAGCAAATGCTCAAAACTTCGAGCTTACACCGCTAACTGGGTCAGTACTACTGGCACAGTGCACGCTACTGTGCGTAATGACACCAACCAGCGCCTGCCAACACGGCTACATGCGGCACTCCGCCGAGCTGATATACAACAAGAGCAATCAATGTCACCTAGAATACGCTAGAGAACTGCGACCGACTACAGTCAGAGACCTGTCTAGAAATCTTATACGCGAATAACACAGTGGGAATGACAAAATTCACGAAACAAAGTGTGGACTTCAAGTGCTCCAAAATCACGGAGTTCTCCACCAGACAAACCAGGACTCTATCACGTGAAAAGGTGCCCTCAAGTGGGGTCATGCACGACTGACAAGTGCGAGACGATCTCTCCGAACGAAACTATTCCCGAACTCCAACACACAGCCAAGTATCCCGGCTACTCCGGATGTTTGAACAGCTGCGGAGGGATGCTATGCGGCTGCTTCATGCCCTTACCTACTTGCTGGTTCTACAGAGTAGCACATGAACCATCAACTACCCGCGTATTCGAGGTGATTAAATGTCCTCACTGGAATCCAACTATACAATTCGAGGTTGAGATAACACTAGCCAACAATACGAATATCTATAACCAATCATTTAAATCGTACGTGACCGAAACGCTCAGCAGCCTCAACATTACAATAACGTCGATCCAGAAGCCAATTGCGTCGTTGACCAACCAGCGCTTTCTGGTTGCTAGCGATCGATCCTACTTGCTACCACAAAACATTCAAGTCCAAGTCGCTTGCAGCAACTACACACAGGCCTTCGAAGAATTCTCGTCGTGTACAAATTGCGTCAGGTGTAACTGCGAAAATTCCGTGCACTACTGCAAATATCCGGAAGACTCCATCCGCAACCTTCACGGAACAGAATACGTCCTACCCGTGAGCACATCACATGCCCGAATAACAGCAATCGAAAATGATATCTTCGCAAAATTCGAGGAGGAGGAACTAGTGCTGAGAGTCGAATCCAAGATCATGCAGAATACTGCAGAGCTAATCTCAAGCCAAGAGTGCAATCTCCAAATCTCGAGACTCATGGGGTGCTATGACTCTGGCCTCGGCGCACACTTAACAGCAATCTGCAACTCCCCGACTCACGCCGACGTAACAGTCACCTGCGACTCTCAGCAGTTCGTGATCAAATGTGGGCCATCTAATGAGGAGAGCAATATAATCCTCCACTTCGAACATTCCGCCGTTTACGAACAGTGCAACGCACACTGTACAGAAATCCCAACCACACTCTTGATCAAAGGTACTCTCCACTACCAATATCAGGGCCACAGGGCTCGACATTTGATGCCAAATCGCACGGAATACCGCTGAGGCACCAGTGGTTCGAAGACCTCAGCCTATCCCAAGAACCTGCTCGTCCAAGCCCTCGTCCAAGCACTGCGAGGATTCGACTCCAAGATCGAGTCGTTATTCAATATCGCCGCCAAAATGGGCGCGCGCTTGGACAGCATGGAGCCCGCTCTCAGTCAATTGGCGGAGAAGTTCAACCCGAAGTCTACCTGCGTATTCTGCAATGTGGAGGCCCAAAAAGACGGCCACACCTCCGGCCCGTGTCCAAATTACAGCGACGCCGTTGCCAGGCTCGTCCATGCTTCCAAGCTGGGCCACTGTGACCGCTGCCTGAAGGCAGTGCATCAGGGGGATTGTGGGGTTACTTGTAAAAACTACAGCTTACCCCACAATCTCCTGCTGTGTCCAAGCAGAGGACAAGGAAGCCATCAGGCAAAGGGACGGAAATTCTGGTTGGTTAAACTAGCTTATATTCAGAGATTACTTTAACGATCTTGTATGAAAAAGAATCCCATTTTTCCAAAGCACCATCAAATGCCATCGCCCAAAGACAGATAAGTCCGACACCAAGCCGATTCTACTCTTCGAGCTGGCTGCCGGCAGTATCGTCGACAGCGACGATGGCCACCTATCTATGCTCCGCCTTCTTGTTGGGAGGTCCTCATCGACCTCCAAACCGACACTTCTCTTACAACATTTGCCAAATAAACACGTTCCTCTTCTCTCTGCTTCTGTACTTATCCCCATAAACCCACTGAACCGCACAAACACCAACTGGATGGGGTTTCGCAAGTTGTCACCACGGTTATGACGAGGAACTGCTGCTAATTTCAGAGAACACGTGAAGCGTTGCGGTAGAGGTCTACGCGGAGGCACGGCTCAGACTGCGTGATCTGCTGTTTCGCAACGCATTCTTGCTAGCGTATACTTCTTCCTTCAACTCACTGCTCAATAGCAACAACGTCTGTTTCATAGGGGTGGGTGTTGCGTAATTATGATAGCCGACGGAAGCTCGATCAATTCAGCCACCATCGTGAAGCTTCGATCAGGCAATCAATAACGACCGAGATTATGGATTGACGGGCAGTCGATATATCGATCGTTCGGGGTGGGTGTTGCGTGACTATCACTGGTGGCTGATATCGGCTTCCTCTCAGACCTAATCGACTGGGATGAGATTTCGTGACTGTGTTGGCCGACGGACGCGCTTCGCAGCAGGGATGTGTTTCGATCAGTCGATATATCGATCGATACTACCGATCGTTCAAGCAGTGATACCGGTCGTCTCTCAGACTTACCCGATCGGGGAGGGTGTTGCGTGATTATGATTATGCTTCATACGTCATCCAGACCTCGTCAAACATGCGTTTGCGCGAATAAGATGGCCGACGCGAAGGCTTCACAACAACAACAACATGCTTCAATCAGGCAGTTGATATCGATAGATATTATCGATCCTTTGATTATGATGACCGTCGAAAGGTGGCTCAGGTAATCAATATTGATAGATATTCCCGACCTTTTGAGCGGCGCTGTTGGTTTTCTCTCAAACCTATTCGATCGGGGTGAGAGTTTTAAGATTGTGTTAGCCGAATTGAGCGCCTCACAGCGAGCGTGTGTTGCGTAATTATGATGGCCGACGGATGGGTAGTCGCGTGATTGTGTTAACGAAAGGAGCGCTCCATAGCAGAGCGAGTCTCAATCAAGCAATAAATATCGATTAATATTATCGATCTTTAGAGCGGTGCTATCGGTCTTCTCTCAAACTTAACCGGTCGGGGTGGCTGTTGCGTAAATATGATGGCCGACGAAATGGCTTCACAACAGAGGAAGTTCCAATCAGGCAATCGAATAGCATGGGGAAATTTGGATCAGACTTACTTCTCGCGCTCGCTTAATGTGCTTCTCTGCCTGCCTAGGTCCTCCAATTTTCCAATTTTCAGCGGTGGATTAGGACAGGCCAGCGAAGAAAGTTGGGGATACCTGAGTTCGCTTCGGCTACGTAAGGCGGTCTATTGGTTCCTCACTACTTGTCCTCCCTTAGTGAGACGGTGCCCATTACTGGTACTGGTCCCCCTCAATGATACCCCCTTAGCGGACGACGTCTTCGGCACGTCTACCTGAATCCACAAACACTTTGAGCGATGTCCTTGGCACGTCTTCTGAGCCCCAGGCACGTCATGCGACGTATTCCGCACGTCTTCCGAATCCCCTGGCACCTAGAAGACGTGTGGGTATTTTCCGCTATTTTCGCGCCACGTAATTTAATCAGTATCGATTGACGGTGATCGACTGCAAAAACGGACTTCAGATTCGTGTTGAGCAACCTCGATTACCCTAGGGCGGAAATTTTCAGGGAGGTAGAATTCTGGGAATTTTCCGCTATTTTCGCGACCCGTAATTTGGTCAACATCGATTGATGGCGATCAATACTTCAAAAATGAACTTCAGATTCATGTGCAGCGACCGCGATTACCCCAGGGCTGAAGTTTCCAGGCAGGGAGAAGACGTCTGGGTATTTTCCGCTATTTTCCCGCACCGTAATTTGATCTCTATGGACTGACGGCGATCGATACCTTAAAAGCGATGTTCAGATTCGTGTTCAGCGACCTCAATTGCCCCAGGGCTGAAGTTCCCAGGCAGGGAAGAGACGTCTGGGTATTTTTCGCTAATTTCGTGCCGTAATTTCCCCTCCTTTCCCCCCCCCCCCCGATTTTCCCCTATTTTATAAGTAATTTCGACTATCGATCGGCGCCGCAGAAATTACTTATAAAATAGGGGAAAATCGGAGGGGGGGGGGGGAATACGGCACGAAAGTAGTGAAAAATACCAAGACGTCTTCTCCCTGCCTGGGAACTTCAGCCCCGGGGCAATTGAGGTCGCTGAACACGAATCTGAAGTTAGTTTTTAACGTATCTACCACCATCAATCGATATTGATCAAACTATAGATTTTTTTGTCGATCTCGTCTAGGCGGTCCGAAACTTTAGCCCTGGGGTAGTCGAGGTCGCTCAACACGAATCTGAAGTTCGTTTTTGAAGTATCGATCGTCATCAGCCGATATTGATCAAATTACGGATCGCGAAAATAGCGGAAAATACCAGGCGTCTTCTACCTGCCTGGAAACTTCAGCCCCGGGGCAATTGAGGTCGCTGAACACGAATCTGAAGTTAGTTTTTAACGTATCTACCACCATCAATCGATATTGATCAAACTATAGATTTTTGTCGATCTCGTCTAGGCGGTCCGAAACTTTAGCTCTGAGGGTAGACGAGCTCAACACGAACCTTAAGCTCGTTTTTGAAGTATCCATCGTCATCAATCGATATTGACCAAATTACTGTCACGAAAATAGCGGAAAATACCCAGACGCCTTCTACGTGTCAGGGGATTCATAAACGTGGGGAATACGTCGTATGACGTGCCTGGGACTCAGAAGACGTGCTGAAGACGTCGTCCGCTAGGGGGATCATTAAGGGGGATCGATACCAGTAATGTTGGACCGTTTCATTAAGGGAGGACCAGTAGTGAGAAACCAATAGATCGACCTATCATACTATATACCTATATACTGTACGTACTGCGAGCCTTTTGTACTCCTAGGTAGGGAAAAAACTGTACAAGTAAAGCAGCTAGTAGCCATTTGCGCACTTGTTCTCTCCGCTTAGGTTTGTAATTTTTTGCGCAGTTTTTTATAGCATTTGGAAGACTATGCTCTGTACTACAAGAATATATGTTAGTGCTATCTGCTCATTTGTCCTTTATTGATTTTTAGGTCATCAAATTGGGACGTCCGAAGGAGGATGGTTATTTTTGCCGACAGCTCCTGCTCTGTGGTTGGACTTTTTGGGTTGGTGTTATATGTCATTCGAAAGAGAATGTCTTGCTCTATAAGAATATGTGTCGCGTTTATTGATTTCTATTGAACATCAACAAAATGCCAAAAAGAGAAAAATCGTCTTCACCGACAACTCCTTCTCCTTCTTCAGTTGTTGATATTTGACAGAAATCAGCGTGAGCCAATAAACGCGACACAAATTCTTACTGAGAAAGACATCCTTTTCCAAACGACATATTACACCAAGCAAAAAAGTCCAACCACAGAACGGGAGTTTTTGTAAAAATTCGGACGGAAAAGTCGGAATTCCCAATTTGATGGCCTAAAAATCAATAAAGGACAGTGAGAAAATAGGACCAACATATATTCTTGTAGTACAGAACATTGTCTTCCAAGTTCTATAAAAAACATTCTTTGCTCAAAAAATTACAAACCTAGGCGGAGAGAACAAGTGCGCAAATGGCTACTCTTCACTTTTTTTCACTTCAACGACCTAAAAATTGACAAAATTCATGATGAAAAAAAAACGCAATACATGTTCTGATAGAACAAATCATTCTCTTTCGAAAGCTTTGCAGCACTATGCAAGAGACCGCCGGCAAAATCTGCAGTGAATCGTTGAAAAAAAAACCGCAAGAACTTATGGGACAACTTTATAAGGCATGAGGATAGCACCTTTGTCCTAATTCGCCTTTTCTGAAAATCATCACGCCTCGTGACTTAAAGCAACAAGACAGGACAGAAATGTGGGTTCGTACCTTAGGTGTCTCCCTGAATTACTACCGTGCCGCCGCCGCTCCGCACCGTCCCCGATTACGGTAGCGTGATGGGTTGTCGAGCCGACGAGATATCACGGAAGAACAGAACAGATATGCGTCGCGGGTCCTCAATCACCACCCTTCAACAGTGCTTTCTGTCGTAAGGTGATGATTGAGGAATTTAATTGTTTTTTACACTTCTTGTTCTTTGTTCTTCTACCTTTCACATGCTTTGGAGCGCTCATAATACATATTGAAGAATAAATAAAGTTCGAATTAGTCAGATTAGCATACTAGTATTAGGGGGGGGGGGGCAAAAGTAATGAGACAAAATGAAAAAAATCTTTATCTCTTTATAACTCAATTACAACTCAAGGATGCTGAGGAGTGTATTTGCCATTAAGCGCAAGGACCTTGCTGCCATCGCTCAGCCAACCTCCTGATCCCATCCTTCCAGAACTTTGAGCCTGGTGTTGATCAACTGCTCGATATGGTTGTCAAGGACTGCTTGGGTTCTTGTGTCCCTTCCGACTAGGAAGTCCTGTAGGCTCAAGTAGTAGTGGTAGTTACATGGAGAGATGTACAGCGAATACGGTGGGTGAGGCATGTGAACGTAGCCCAGCTGGCCAAGCTTATCCGTGCTTACTTGTTCCCGATGGGGTGCGGCGTTGTCGAAGAGGAAAACCTTCTTGAAGCGCTGCGAATGAACAAGAGCGAGTCGCCGGCCCATCTCCTCTATTTCGTTCACCATGGCCTTGGAGTTCATCGCGGTGCTCTTGGGAAACAGCCTCCGGTAAACCGATCCATGGGCGAAGACCCAAAAGCTCCAAAGATGCTTCTCGCCGTGAACACCTCGCCGAACGAAAGTCGGTAACAATTCACCAGGCCTCACCCAGACTCGCTGCTTGGCAGGGTTAAGGTAGAAGACGTAAATCTCATCCTGCGTGAATATTGAGCCCAGGCTGCTCGGGGTTGGAAATTGGGGGAGATTTGCGCGACACAGGTCGACTCGTCAGACTGGGGTTTGGGCATGAGACAGGTTGGGGTTTTTGGCATGCTTCTGGAAAGGGCAGAAGTGGTAACTTCTCAGATGGGCTTCTGTAAGTAGCATACAAACATACAAATACAACTAGCACGAATCCAGACTCCAGCCACGAGATATATGGACACGGCATGGGTGTCTCATTACTTTTGCCCCCCCCCCCCTAATAAATACTATAAGCAACTAAATCAATAAAACAAGCAGAAGAAAGTACATAGGAAAAGTTGAAAAGAGAACATGGCCTGAGCGAAAAGGCTGGTAGTACGAACATAGAAGTTTTCCTGCCTCTGCCGCACACACGACGAGCCGCCACCGACGTATCCCTCCTGGACGGGCTGTTATGGGGAAAATGGAGCTCTAACGAACTCCTGAGTTATGCTGGAATGTATCTATATATGTGGCTTCTAGAAAGAAAGACTTTTAGAAGCTTTTTTGCCATAAAGAGAGACTAATCTTCTCGCAATGGAAGCAATTGTTTATTTCTTCGCTTAGCTGATCCAATTCCCTCTCGAAATATCCATTTTCTCTGATTAAATGCACCGGACAACCCTCAAATAGCTGAGAGCAGAGGTAGCAAAAGAAGCTTTTGCAGTCACAAGAGCATTAAACTTCGTGACTGTAGCAGCACATACTATGCAGACGCTTGCCGCAGCAGACGCCGCGGCTGTTGCGCGCTTTCGTATGTTCAGCTTGCTCCCCGAGCGAAAACTATGAAGTAGAAAAACGAAGAGTATAAAGGATAAGGGATAAAGGTCGGCGTTATTCAATCCCCTTTAGGATGCGCTACGCATTCCATTTCTACGGGATGTCGTGGAGGCGAGTTGAATGCGTGTTTGGCCATACAATGACTTGCGGTGGCCAGCCGATGAACAAGTCAGCGCTTTATCCTTCCTAGACAAGTCTGGTACCAATTCACCGACCCCGGAGGGATGGAAGGCTTGGTTGGCCTGGGCGGGAAATCCGAACCAGGAACCTTGTATCGGGTGCAGGCAACAGCCGGCGCCTCCTCCGACTGCGCTCCACGCGCCCAAACGAAGAGTAGAAAAGGAAAAACTGGATGAATTGCTCCTATTCCCATTTCGTCTCGAATTTTCAGAGGCGGCATGTGGTTGTCATTTTTTTCGAGCTGTTTGATATTTCTTGCATTCTGCCATTTTCCATGCAAAGTTATATGAGTGGACAACTTATCTTTTTGATTCTGTACACAGTGTGAGAAACCTAATCACATATACACATGAGATTGCTCTCTTCTTTGCTTGCCTTGCGCTGAGGTTGCTCTCACTGATCTCTTCTTTGCTTGCCTTGCGCGCTCTCCTCATCTCACCTCATCTCGTATAGAAAATCTCGGTCAAGGCGGGCGCGACACCCGGTCAGGGTACGGTAATCGCACGTGTCGCTATAGCAGTGGGAGACACCTAACATAACGCACCCGAATAGTACACAGAGATGTGTGTGGTACTCAACAAAGCATCAATCAATCTGTAGTAGGAGTGCGTTGCAACGTGTTCGACTTCGACGCTAGGGATGTCTCCTTACCCAGCGTTGTTTGCCGGCGAAGCCGGCCACGGACGCTGGGTGTGCAAGCGTCCCTAGCTAGGCTTCGACTTCGTTCCTAGCGTTTCCCGCCATACCCGAAGCCGGCAAGCCTGGCGTGGCCCGCACGTCCAGCGTCAGAAGCCTGCGACTGACGAAGGAGCGATTATACGAACGAAGCGCTAGTGCGGCTAGCCACGATAAGCTTTGCAATTCCCCAGAAAGTGAGTCAAAACTAGTTTATGAAAAGACACAATGTTTACGGTTCATCAGGCGGAGTTCTCTCGCATCAGTACTCGATTCGTAGCACGCAATGTCTTCCATTCCTTCGCATTCCCTGGCATGGAGCCAGGAACGAATGGTGACCGAACGAATGGTGATGCGTAAAACGCGTTCGCGGCAGTTCATTACACCTATGAAATACCCACTCGCCGTATCACAGAGTGATTAACACTGAAGATTGCCCTCTATTTTTGATGCTCAACACATTCAACATCGCGAACAGAAACCTCAGTGAGACTCTGAAAAACGAAGTAGGTATCTGACAAGTAGGTGCTTCAAAGAAAAATATAAGTTATTGCTGATGGTTAAGGATAGCGTCTAGCTAGTTAGGCAAGTATGGTATTACTACCATTCTACCATTCTTTCGGCATCTCAGAAAGTACGGTCATATTAGGAACGCCTTAGCTGAGTAGGAGTATCTGCCAATGCTACGCGGACATTCGCAAAACTGGTATTCCTTAAGGAACTAAAAGAGAGAGCTTATAGAACGACAAAAAACGTATTAACTCCGCAAAGCCTGTCTTTCTAAATGCACATTGGTCTCAACTTCATGCTACCTCCAATATGCACTGCGAAGCAGTGATCTTCCTCAAACGTCAACTTAACTGACAATACTCACTTTGGTGTGACGTTTCCGTTCATCGCTTCGAGCAAACTTTCGACCACAGACATCGCACGAAAACGGCTTTTCCCCGGTATGCGTACGGACATGTGTTGTCAGATGGTCCGATCGCGAGAACGCCCGTAAACAAATCCGACACTAAAATATTTAACAGAAGCTTAATCAGGTATCAAAAGATCATTTCTTCGATGACTTGGAAACGTAAGACAGACCAGTAGAGCTGTGACCACATGAGGATCTTCATTTTTAAACATGTATGATATTTTGCTCGTTTCTTTTCTGACGCGGTACACCGCTCCTCTGCAATGATTAAAACAACTGCCACGGAGGAGGGTGTAGATACCAGTACATGACACATACCTATGACTCATTTCGACTTAAGCATGGCATAAACAGATGCCCTTCTACCCAAATATTTCGCTCTGCTAACCACCTTTTTTGTCCGAGAGGTAAGCACGTCAACCGCCGAAGTGAGATTCAACATTACAGACGTTACATCGTCCTTCCCAGGTGAAATCATGAGCGAGCAGGATTTTAAGGAAAGCGCTTAGTGTAAACATACACAGCTGTCCCTGAGTATCTGCTACTGCCTCTAAAATTTGACCTACCTTCCCCGGCTCTCAGCAGTACGAGTGGTTAAACAAATTACCATTCCATGGGTTTTCACCGCCGCGGGTCGGATTCTCGCGAAGAAGCGCGCAACATGCCAAAAACGTACCACGACGCGGCATGAGCCATTCGGCGCCTGCAAACAGCAAGGTGGCACTGATCTTCTAGGGGAAGGACTCAATTAACACATTTCATTTCACGCCTTACTGATTTTCATTGGACGACACAGAAGAAATAGAGGACTACATAGTGTAAAAGAGTTTCCTAGAATTTCGATGCAGGTTGCCGTACTACAACAATCAAAAGGAGGGCAAGCTTCATATAGCGTCTCACATCCGAAGAAGAACGTACAAGTTCCATTCCGATACCTTTTTCTTGCTGCATTAGAATATACCAGGGCCGGTATATTCCGAAAGTGTTCGTTGAGAATGAGCTGGCGACACTTACCCAAAGGAAGGCTTACGACCCGGTCCTGCGGATATAGCAGAGGCCACCCCAGAGCCATTAACCGTACAAGACGGTGTCCGAAGAACACATGGAACACACTACATATACCTTGGATCTAAATGATTCACTTTCGGATATCCAACTGTATATATCCTAAGATCCGAGGTCCGCGAAATCACTATTATCCGAATCATCCAAAAACTCGGGATGCGCAAAATCAACGCTATCCGAATCGTCTAATTACCCAAAAATTTTCGATGGCATCCAAAACTCAATTAATAGCCTTCGATCGGATATAACCGATCCCAATCATATGAAAATCCAAGGTCAGCGAAATTGCCGTTATCCAAATCATCCAAAAACTCAAGGTACACGACATTTCCATTATTCGAAAATCATACGAAGATTCGGGGTGCGCGAAAATAGCGTTATCCGAATCATCCAATTATCCTAAGATTTTCCACCGGCAATGCACAGTATACACGCGCTCCATAAAATCCCTCAGATCTAACGAACTAGCCTCAGTTTTGGTTTAGATCTCCTGCATTCTTTTCTTGTTCGTTGCTCTTGCCTTATTTGTGTCTTTCTAATTTTCATCGTTTATTAATTATTCTGCTTCCATGTTTTGATCGTGCATCGAAAAATAGTAGCGTTGGACACCGATTCCATATCCAGTAATCGGAACTTACAAGGGAGGTCAATGAACGTCCCGTGTCAATTTTAAAAGTGATCTATTGAGGGTTGTAGGGGATTGTATGAAAAGCCGCAGCGGTTTTAAAATTTCCTGCGAACACCTGGATAGGTCATAAATTGCAAAAAACCGTTTCACTTCAGTGCGGGCCGATAAAGCAATACTGACGCCTGGAGCTGCCATGTCGTGGTTAGAATGCAACCTGCAAAAGGTTTGGGGCTGCAACAGTAGCGTAATTACAGCGATTTCACAATTTGCTTGTTAGCGGAACAGTGACCGAAGTGGAACGTTGAGGTGCGCCGCTCACCATCAACGGCGTAGCGACCGGATGGCCGAGTGGCTACGAGGGCGGACTTGCAGAAAAGGGATCAGGGGTCCGGATCACAAGGATGTGTTCCGCATTGCTGGTATTGATCCATCCATTTTTGTCGACATAAGGTGTATCTTGACCACGGTAGTGTACCATACTGATATTACAACTTCATTTTAACCTGGATAATACGATATAAACACAATATTCGATTGGCCATTGAGGAGGAGTAGGCGACTTTTCTTTGCCTACAAAATAGATAACATCAGAACTCCAAAGATCTAGGAAAATGTAGCATTTTATTTTTATTAATTATTATTTATTATTATTCATATTTTTATTTTTATCAATTAATTAACTATATTTATGGCTGATTTTTTCGATCCCTCTTCGACCTCTGGAAAGAAAGTATAACAGTACCAACGTGTCTTCTTCATCCTCAACCAACCATATTGCAAGTGATCTCACGGCCGTCACATACAGCACCCTCCTTACTGTTACAAGAAGGCGTAATACCACTGATACGCCTTCTTGTAACAGTACTACGCCGTTGATGGTGAGCGGCGCACCTCAACGTTCCACTTCGGTCACTGTTCCGCTAACAAGCAAATTGTGAAATCGCTGTAATTACGCTACTGTTGCAGCCCCAAACCTTTTGCAGGTTGCATTCTAACCACGACATGGCAGCTCCAGGCGTCAGTATTGCTTTATCGACCTGCACTGAAGTGAAACGGTTTTTTGCAATTTTTGACCTACCCAGGTGTCCGCAGGAAATTTTAAAACCACTGCGGTGCTTCTCATACAATTTCCTGCAACCCTCAATATGTAACTTTTTAAATTGCCACGGGATGTTCATTGACCTCGCTTGTTAGTCCTCGACAAAAGACACTAGACGCACCGATCTCAGGGAGGATATCACTATTGAGGGGGTGGGTCCACTATTAAAAAGGTTATCGTCGGGCAACGGCGCTCTAACTGGTACATTCCGTCTGCGACGGCGGCAACCGTCGCAGACGCAACGGCGCCAATGTTGAATGAATGCACAAGTGGCGGCGCGAATCGGTATAGAGATGCAGTTCGACGTTCAAGGTAGATTTAAGCATGTCACTCTACTTTTTTGGCACGTCTTCTGACTCGTTTTCGCATTACCAGGGTAAATCGATTAATGTATGTTTGTTCAGTTTTTTTTTTACTAAGAAACGCTTTAAGAAATTCGCATTATATTACTTACCCTTTCACTCCCCTTTGTATATCATTTTTAGGTTTTCTTGCGGTCAATTAGCTTCTCTTATCGACAGAGGTTCGGTGTCGCCCCGATAGCCGAGAAGCTGCGCGAAGCTCGTCTTCGATGGTACGGCCATGTCCTTCACGCTAACGACGACACCGTCCGTAAGAGTGGCCTGAACCTTGAGGTCCCTGGAAAGCGGCCCAGGGACGACCGAAGCAACGTTGCTAGATACGTTGCACTTGAACTTAAAGATGGCTGGTGTGCACCCTGATCAAGCATTTGATCGGGAGAACTGGCGTCATCACACCAGAAGAGCTGACCCCGCCACCAAGCGGGACAGACGCTAATGAAAATGAATTAGCTTCTCTTCTCGAGCTTATGGTCCCTAACGATTGTTGATTTCTTTGCTAGTGATCTGTCCGCTCTCCATGCCAACCACTAACTGACCTCAGACCCCCATTGCTCACTAGATAGCGCTCGGTTTCTTGTAATGACGAGGTCCCAAACGGCGGCTTTTAACAAAGAGAAATCGATAAGACGTGTTTAGGGAGATTAGAAGTGTTCATAGAGTCGCTTCTCTCCTCAGCAAAACAGGAAATGGAACAGGTGTAACGTTAAATCACACTTAACCACTAAGCCATTGTTGACCTCAAGCACGTTGACAAGCTGATTCGACATACACAAACAAACAAACAAACACATAAGATACCAAGTTAGTGTTTCTATCTCTCAGAACTCCGTTATCTATGCAACAGAAACATGTAAAGTGCTGCCATTATCTCGAATATTTATAGTGAAACGATGGATTTGCTAGTATGTATCTTAGGCCATCGGCATTCGGTTGGCGCTCTGATATATGTTCACACATTAAACAGTTTGGGGTAACATCCCAAATTACGTATTATCCAGCCGAATCGTGAAAAACGGATGTCATATTCGTGATTCAGCACGCCAAATAACCCCCTAGATGAAGTTTCACCGAAAAAAATTTTGACCGAGGTTTTGTCGGTGGAGTCGGAACTTTTAACTAGTGCCACAAAATATCTACCGTTACATATTTACAGCTTGACACAAAATAGGATTAAAATAAGTGACACACAGAAGTGAACATATTAGCTAATCTGTAGTTTGAAGCATATGTTATATGTAAACATGCTCTATAACACACTATAATACCCCAAGTTGGATTACCAAACTGATAAACATGGATTCTGCAAAAGTGCAAAACAAACGCAGCCTGCGGGACCCAAACCCCTGATCCCTTGCTCACGAGCCCGAGTGCTTCCCTACTACGCCACCTGTGCACTGAGCTTATTCGGTTACAGGGCACGGGTCAACCATGACTCATGCTTTGGCGGTTTCCTCGTGCCGTCGGCGCCCCCTCGATTAGAGATCCCGCTCTCCTGCCTCGCTACATCACTCCACCGTTGCGCTAGCGTCCAGACAACGGAGCACTCCCGTGCTAGAGGACCTTTACCGCAGGCAAGATAGGAGAACTCGAGGACTGCGCTCCGTAGACCTTTATTTCGCGTACGAAGAATGTCGGTTAGGCGATCTGTCTTATCAGAAACGTTGATGCAACGGGATAAAGGCTTATCTCCTTTTTCAATTTTTGAAAAGAATATCACGCCAAGGGCATTTGGTAATGGTACTGACAACCAGTGTTAGTCGAACCTAGAGTGCCAAAAATTTTCATTGTTTCTGACCCTGATAGTTACTTGAGCGGTGATGTACATAGGCTTGACTAGAGAGTATTTAAATATGGAGCTGTTCAGCAACTAGATCTCCACTGCCAGATAATAGATTTGCTCAATGCTCCTTGCTATATGCAAATGAGTATATTCCATCACTATCGCTTGTAAAAAAAGCAAACGTAAGGCTCTTAGAAGAGAGGAAGCTTAAGGATTAGAGGCAGTGAAGACGCTGAAGTGGGTCTTCAATACTTCCCCGATCGGCCTTTAGGATTGTCATCTCTTCATATACGCAAATGTTCTGCCGAAGGAAGGCGAATAATGGAAAAGCTAATGACGATGAGCCACTTAAATTTGATGCTTCCCTTCCTTCACTGGCATGTGCTTTCTGGAAACCCTAGGCATTATTCAAGCAGAGCCAATCGTATCTCTTACAGTTTGTTTTTACAAGTTCTGTACACTTTCACTAATTAATGTCTGTCGTGCCACCTGAAACGTAGCAGCAACCAGACGTCGGCTTCTGTCCATTAGGAACGTCTGTAAGCTACGAAAGTTGCATCCTTTTCTCCACTACAAGCTTCCTCGACTGCTAGTGGTTACTGAGAAGCAGGCGACGACAGAGCACTCTCACCCGCGCGGTGAGTCAGCTCATTCGGACGGCAGCCGCCGGATCGCGGCCGGAGTGTCTTTTTCTCTGCGCTCTCGCCTTTACGCTCGCCTGGTTGACCCGTGTCCTTAGGGCCCTCCCAGACTTCTGCGGCGTTGCCGCTGCCCTATCCTTCATCATAGGGCAGGGACGCAGAGCTCGCCGCCAGCGGCGTCCCTGCCCTATCCTTAACCACAGCGGCGAGCGGCGTTGCCGCAGAAGTCTGTGAGGGCCTTTAGACGAGCTGATTCGCGATACGAGCCCTCATCCCGCGCGTGCCCGTCAACTGTGGAGCACGTGAGTCAACAGGGCGCCAACACGCGACTTCCGTCGCCCCTAACTCTGCGCAGAATTGTGTTGGGGTCGAGATGCCTGCAGATTATTACTTCCCAGGGAGAGGCGGTTCTGCCCATATACAACACTTGCGCCGTTCCGACCTACCGTTGAGATAGTGTCCTGGTTAGGCATCAGTCCATCGCTATTTGCCAAAACGTTTTCTGCCACGTACTCGACAATTTGCAGTTCAGTGAGGTCACAAATACCTCACGACATTCTGTGGTTCCAACTGTCCATCACAAAATAAGTTTTTCTGAGTTGTTTTGTAAATTAGAAATGTATTAGTTTGGGGACGTATAATATGCCGACAAGAGAAAGATTCCAGTTAGGACGATTTTGTACTAATGGCTGCTTTGACTTGCTAATCATTAAGAGTCCGCGTGAGCTCGAGCACAAGGAAATCTTCACGGCTTCGCAAGTAGCTCTCCAAACCACCCGCCGCCATAAGGTCGGTACGAAAATTTCTAAAAGAAGTCATGGAAGCCGAATCTCTTAACTTAGCTGGCAGAACCGTTAAAGCTGTCATGATAGAACCGTAGTAGAATAAAAATGATGGGCAGTAATAGTCAAACAAAAATGAAGCAGCAGTAATATCTATGCATTCTAGTAGCTATCAGAATTATCTGAATAATTGAATGAAACGCTGCAGAGTAGGCCAACGGAGCCATTATTTGCACTTGTCGCGCTGGCGGTGACTGGCGCCACCATCGCAACGAATATCGATTATCGCTACGTAGGCCTGTTCTGCTGCATCTTATGCAGCTGGTCAGAGCAATCTTTGTTTCGGTCTAGCCAAAAATGCCGAAGCATTACTGTTTCATCCTTATTAATAAGCGATATTGACAAATTCGGAAATCCAATACTTTTGCTTAATTCTTTTCATTTAAACAATAAAAAGAAGTGGAAATTAGCGCGCCAGTACCTGGAACGGTTTCTGTCCTGTATGAATACGAATGTGCCTTGTCAACTCGTCACTTCGTGAGAACCGACGATCGCAGTCGTCCCGAGGGCATTTATAAGGACGTTCGTGGATTGGAATTTTCCGTTGCGAGTATTTCCGCATGACATCCCCTTCGATCTGAAACAAGCATTATGCATTTTCTTGAACTGCCCAGAACACAAACAATGAAAAAAGCATTGTCTAAAATTCAGTTAAAAAAACACCTTTACATCACCAGAAGTGGACTGATACTCGAACACATTGAATTCGCCATCTGAAAATTCAAAAGTGCTGTAGAGAAGTCTAATTCTTTATCTCTACACACAATGCCGTAGACTAGGGATAATGAATGAGCACAAATCACTTCAAAACAATGAACGTCATATAAAAATTCCTCCTCCTCCTAAAAAGTTGAGAGGACGACGAACACTTTTGAAGGGAGACCAGATAATAAAAGCATTCTGAAAAGTCGATGTCAGCGAGTATAACTAAAGACGACGACTTAATGTTGTGTAGCGCAAATATTCTACAGAAATGCCAATCTAATGTAATGTGTTGGCATAGGATCACCCTGAGATAGCATGGCACGCAACACGCTAACTCGTGCTAGTCTGCTGATGAAATACTATACACTGGGAAGCCTGTAAAGGTGGTGAGCGTTTCATATGACAAAGATTCGGGAGTCGAAAACCAAAAAGAACTTTCCAACTCACTTGCTGAGTCGTATCGCATGTGCTCGCCAAACCCGTAAGAGTAGTCATCAATTGGCTCGACCTTCGGTTCAAACCCGAACTCTTTTGCGTCGCCACTGGAAATAATTCATCTTACCTCTTAAGTTGGTTGCTATCCAAAATCCGTCAACACTCAATGCAGCGTAGACGGCAAGACCAGTTCCAACCACAATAAGGCTACATGAAAGCAACAAAGGTAAATAAGCTGGAAAGCACGACAGTGTGTGTGTGTGTGTGTCATGAGTTATGAATGCGAACACACATCAGAGCAAAGATAAGATCCCCTCAAATATGTTTGGGTGCAACATATATGATATGGACTATACATTGTCCCGACTGCTGCATTGAGCACTGGTGCCTTGCAATTACGCGACTGCAACAAATATTACAAATAGTGGCTACCGCAATCTTTCATTCCTCAGGACAACATTGTTTCAGCATTCGTGACACTTATCGAGGGAGAATATCGGTTCTTATAAGAAGAGGGAGGGTGCGGACCCGTGCGAATACAAAGCACCTCAGAATGTGGTCCTTCTACAGCACCATTGTCAAAATTGGCCACATCTTAAAGCAGGGTCAAGCTTAAGCAGAATCGAAGGGAAGGGGCGGTGTCGTAGTCTCTTGGTTTTGGCAGGGCACTGTCTTTTTTTCAACTTCTTAGGTGAGTTTGCATCCATTAATAAGTTGTACTTTCTGTTCTTTCCATGTATGGGCTCGACATTGTAGAGATCCGCGCGCTGCTTCGTTCGCAGAAGGAGACAGTTAATTTATAATCACAGAGCTGAATCCTTCTAAGTTTTGAAAACTAATAGTTCTACAGTTAAAATAAAGATTTTCTGTGGGTAGTTTCCGGATCGATCACAACGAGTTCAACTTTCACCTATTTTCCGAGGGTTTCATTGACATGACACACTTTCTACCGGAAGGAAAGATATTTTCATCTGAAACTGTACTCCATAAAATTTCGAGTGTTAAGTGATAACGGTGACTTAAGTACTTTCTTATAGGGATAACCATTTTGCTGACCTACAAGGCGGGCTCTATTTATTGAGAAGGCTTTTTCGGCGGTGCCAGATGAAACGGTGCACGCTGTACAAACATGTTTCGCAGAATAGCCTTCTTAACACTAGAAAGATGGACAGAGTTGTAACACACAACGATACTTTGGAGTTTGCAGGCCTTTCACGCGAGAAGGAAATATGTTACGATTGCTGGTTTAAGAGTTCAAAGAAAGTGTGCAAGTCATGCTGAGTTGGACAGACGACAAAACAGTCGTCTATAAAACGACAGTAAAGTGTTGGTATCCGATGAGGATCTGTGCTTCCACTTTAGACATGAACGCAGCTGCCGGAAAACAGGAGCCAGCCTTTGACTGATGGCAAGGCGGGCAGGAGTACATTGGGGAAATCTCTCGGCTGCTATGTGTCAAGCTAAAGGAGCAGATGGGTTAAAAAACCCATCTGCTGAACCCTTGATGGGTTAAAAAGATCCAACGCCACTACCCCCCCCCCCTCCGCGGCGACCGCAGAGCGCGGTCACATGCAAGCAACTGTTTCAGGGCCGCAGTCATCATCCTGGTGCGTCAACCCGACATCTCAGCGCGGCGAACCCTAGAAGCGCTTTGGATTGCGGCCCGGTCACCTGCAATCAAAAGGAAGGACGAGTGTGTAGCTGTGACCTAGGAGCTGAAACCATTCGTCGACATTTGCGGATTTCGTCCTACGAGGTCATGACCCAGGAGGTCCCCTAGGCGGGTCGACCCTAGGGGTTTAGCTTCAGTCACCCTCGTTAACTTCCATCTGCGGCTGCCCGGCAGACGTCACTACTCCACTTGCCAAAAGTTAGCGATCATGGTCTCTATGTTTCTTTGGTCTAATGGTCTTCTCAAACAGATTCCATGGTATAAAATGGTGTTTGATGGGATTGTTCTTCACCCGAGACGTTAGCCTTAGTGCTGCTTGTCTTATCAATCTTGTGGTGGCTTGAGATGAATATTACCAGGCTGTCCAATAATTCCTGTCCGAAAATTTTCAAAATTCTATAATTTTCCTTAGAAGTGTTATAATATCAGGCAAGTGTAAAAACCTTCTAGAAGGTTCTCCAGAGTTCCATGCTAGGGGTATATAAGGCGCAGTCGCCGCGTCTAGCTACCAGTACAAGCTAAAATGGACCAAGGTCGAATTCGTACGTTCGTGTACTACGAGTGGCTGCTGGGCAACGACACGGGCACCGCGGTCGCCAACATCTGCAGAGCGTGCAAGGAGGATGCAGTGTCCCAACGCACAGTCAGGTGCTGGTTCAATCGTTTCGAGAGCGGCGACACGAGCCTCGAGGACAGGGAAGTACAGCGGAAGGCCTTCTACGGTGGATGATGACGAAGTCCGTCGCTGTATCAAGAAGAAGCCGGAAGCCACCACCCGTGAACTGGCGACGACGCTCGGCTGCAGCAAGTCCACCATCCACAATCGACTCAACTTACTCGGCTACCACAAAGTTCTGGCCCGTTGGATCCCCCACCGTCTGACGGAAGCCAAAGAGCAGAGCCGCGTGGCCGTCTGCCAGTCCCTCCTCCTTCGTCCGCATCACAAGGAGTTTCTCGAGGACCTTGTCACTGGGGATGAGAGCTGGATCCTCTACGACAACGTCGCCCGCCGTGCCGTCTGGATCCCGCGCGGAGAAGAGCCGCCGACGACGCCGAAAGCCGACCTGCATCCGCTGAAGATAATGCTCTGCTGCTGGTGGGACGCCAAGGGCATGCTGTACTTCGAGTTGCTCTCGCAAGGCAGGACGGTCGCCGCTTCCATCTACACCGATCAGCTCGAGAAACTAGCCGCCGCCATCCGAGAAAAGCGTCCCCGACAGGCCTCGGTCCACCTGCTGCACGACAACGCGCGCCCCCACGTGGCGAAGGAGACCCAGCAGAAGTTGGCGACGCTCGGCTGGGAGACGGTTGCCCATCCGCCGTATTCCCCGGACCTCACCCCCTCCGACTACCACTTGTTCCGCCCGCTGAAGCACCATTTGGCCGGAAGAAAATTCACCAACTACGACAACCTCAAATCCGACATCGCGGACTTCTTCGAGTCGCAGCCCCCGGAGTTCTGGGCGAAGGGCATCGGCGACCTGCCCAATCGATGGGCCACTGTTGTGGACAACTGTGGTGGTTATATTGTTGATTAGACTTGTTTTTCAATAAAGTTGAAAAAAAATTAAAAATGGTGAAATTTTCGGACAAGAATTATTGGACAGCCTGGTATCTCTCAATATCGCGGACTACTATGCCAAGATTTATCGAGAGCCGAACGCGGAATACGCCAAAGCTTACAAGCCAATGGAAAGGTTCAGTCATGGTCAGAGAAACCAACCCTTTTTCAAAGCTCGAGAAAGAGCTTACTCTCCATGTACGTGCAGATTCCCCTGGCTTCACTCCAGCAATATCAAAGCTCCATACATCCTATCCTCGATATCCATTACACTACTGTAGAAGCTAATAGCGTAACTGCACTGTAGTTCCTATTGTCTTTTGTTGTTTATCCGATTGTGCTTCTCTCAGATACTAATCGATTTGGCGGTGTTCTCAAGTTCGAAGACGAGCTTTACCAAACGAATGAAGATGTCGGGTTACACCCAGCTTTTAAGTCACACCCGATCCTTGTTTGCCTGATGAGTAGGTGTTGTAAGCCATCACCCCTTCTCCGCCTAGTCTACAGCACACATATGTTTGCCTCTCATAATCATCCCTATATTATTGTTTCTATATATAATCGAGAGAGGCATGCGTCACTGTCCGACGACACGCACTCTTATGTCGACAATGCACTCTTATATGGAGCCCGCCGCGTCCGCCGCGCTGAAGCCGTCCGCGTCCGCTGCGCTGAAGCCGGCCGCGTCCGCTGCGTACACCGTGCTGAAGCCCGCCGCGTCCGCTGCGCTGAAGCCCGCCGCGTCCGCTGCGTACACCGTGCTGAAGCCCGCCGCGTCCGCTGTCTCCACCACGCTGAAGCCCGCCCGACGGCGGGTGTTTACTGCTGACGGCGCATGAGCTGTCGACGGTGCATGTTGGTCCCATTTAAGGTGTTTACGGAACGACTGCCAAAGGAGTGCAAAGCAGAAAACACCCATATCTATGAGGTTTTCGATGGGCGAAAGAAGCGCTCCACAGCCGAACGGGTTTCGATCAGGCAATCAATATCGATCGATATTATCGATTTTTTAGCGTTGCTATGGTTTTCTTTCAAGCTTAATCGATCGAGTTGGGAGTTGTGGGGTTGTGTTAGCCGAATTAAGCGCCTTACTGCAGGGTAAGTGCTTCGATCAGGCAGCCAATATCACCGATCTTTGAACGGGCTATCGGTTTTCTCTCACACTTAACCGACCAGGGTTAGTGTTGTGTAATTATGATGGCCGACGGGTCCCCCAATTTTCAGCAGTAGACTAGGATAAAAGTTTGGGGGACCTGCGCTGGCTTTGGCTTCATATTCAACCACGTCGCCGGTCTCAATTCCCAGCAGTGGTTCGACCAGTCTCTTAGTAGTGCATATATATATTTATATTTATTTATTTATTTATATAGGGTTGAAAAAAGTCTCTTCACACTTCAAAAACTTTTTTACCGTTCTCCTTGTAAACACTCGAGCCAGTATTGATTGCTGATTTCATAATCCTATCATACTTGTCTACCGTTCGCACGCGGACATAGGTCAAGACCCTTCTTGTAATTCGTTATCTATCCAATCTTCCGGACTCAATGCCAGATCTACCTCATGGCCATTTTCGGCACAGCATTCTTCATGAATTCATTAAAGGATCTACAGCACGTCAGGCAGCCGACCAAATTAACCATATATGGATTGGGATCTACTACTCATCGCACCTGTTATGAATGATTCGGAAAGTTTTTAAAGGGAGATTATTCACTCGAAGACAAGGCAAGGTAAGCAAGGCCAGCTGAATTAGACGACACTGAAGTACTCCATCTTCTTCGTACAGATAGTGGGCAGAGGAGACGTCAACTGGCAGAGAAGCACGACGTGTCTCATAGGATAGTGGGAATCCATCTTAAGAACCTCGGCTTTGCACGGAAATTTGGAGCGAGCTTGGATTCCACATGCCCTGTCAGACACTCAGAAAGGCCAACGGCTCTCCATCACTGCTTCTCTTCTGTCCAGATACAAAAGAAAATCGTTTCTGCGGCGGATTGTGATAGGCGATGGGTCCTGGGTTCTGTATGCCAACTTCCGAAGAAAGAGGCAATGGGTACAAAAAGGAGAGAACCCTAGGCCTGATCTCAAGCCAATGTTCACAAAAGGAAGATTCTCTTGAGTGTTTGGTGGGATGTCAGAGGAGTGATTTGCTGGGAAACTCTCAGAAGTGGAGAGACACTTACTACTGCCTATACTGTGGCTAACTCCACAAAGTAGTCGATATTCTCCAAGAAAACAGGCCGGAGAAGTCAAAGGTGATGATCCTGCATGACGATGCAAGACCACATGTTGCAAGACTCACAAGAGAAACAATAAAGGAGCTAGGCTCGGAGGTAATGCCACATTCAACCAAGCCTTCCATCCCTCCGGAGTCGGTGAATTGGTACCATACTTGTCTGGGAAGGATAAAGCGCACACTTGTTCATCGGCTGGCCACCGCAAGTCACTGTAGGGCCAAATACGTATTCATGTCGCCTCCACGACATCCCGTAGAAGTAGAATACGCTGGCGCATCCCAGAAGGGATTGCGTAACGCCGTCCTTTATCCTTTATCCTTTTATCAACAAGTTTTGATACGACAAGACATTGGAAACAAGTTTGCATCTCGTTTTCGAGGTCCCTTTGTCATTGTGGAAATAGATCGCCCGAATATCACCATTCTCGATGGACGTCGAGAACGCACGGTCCACAAGAACAGGGTAAAATTTTATAACTCCGTCGGAGAATAGCTCCAAAGTTTCTGCTAGCCACAAACCCGCACTCTTTTGCGGACTTCGAAACCAATTTTTCTTTCTTCTCTATTTATTAACGACTTCCTGCAATTTTTCTACGTTACAAAATCATGCCGTCACTGCGCACCTAAAACACTCACGTAATCACCAACAGACTAAAGACATTTAAACTTGTAGTTGGAAGCGATCGGTAAACATAAAAGCGCAAAACGCTCTTATAACGGTACATCACGGACATAGTGTCACCTTCGTCCCAGTTCACACTACCTTCATGGAACACTGCAGCAGAAAACCAAGACGACACTCTTTGCATCTAGTAAAAGCACTCGTGTCCATGTTTCATGTACAAAAACAAGGCTTTACGTTTGCAACAAACTCACTACTTTTATACAAGCTAGCAACTCTACATCAACCAGGAGTTTTTTTTAAACTATAACAAGTAACCCAGCTCCTGCTCCATGATCCCAACACCAGGGGAAGAACAAATCACCTGGTTGGCTGTTTTGTGCTCTGAAAAGTTGCATATGCATATCGAGTAGTGTTTTAGATTCCTTCTCGTAGCCTCCATCACTTCTAGCTATACGGACCACGAATACTTTTAAATCGATTCACCATGTTTTGGCCTCCATCTGTTACTTAACTCAACCTACGTGCAATATAACTGAAACTAGTTCCACAAATTTTCTTCATATGCGACGATAAGGACACCGTGTCTAACAAATGTACGTATTTTGACAACTGTCGTTTTTTAAACGAGTTATTGTCCTTAATCTCGTGCGACATTGATTTTGATCTGAAAGCATTATTTACGTCTCTAATGCGCGCACAGTGACGCCATGATCTCATACTAATACTATGTGATACTCCTTTATCTTCATCTTTATTGGAACATGTGATACTATGCACATGCAACTGCGACCGACAAGGGTACATGGCAGGCGAGATCCCAAGACAACAATCTTATTTGAAATAAAAACTAGTTTACGCGAAACTAATTATTCCGTATATGTTTTATCGATACTTCAAAATTTTCATTCCCTTTCTTATTCACCGTATGTCACACATAACGCCGCTGTATGTGTTTTTTAGTTTTTGTAATTTTGTTCTTTGCAGCATCTCTCACTTGTACTTACAGCCACTCAGGACGACTCAACACCTTTTCACCTTCACCACAACTGCGATGACCTTCTACACATCGAAACAACACTGATCTCTCTCTCATTCGATTAGCCCTATCAACCGCCCATTCCATCCCGTATAACCTAGGACCCGGGGACCGGGTCTCTTTCGCCGCCGTGGATGTAAGGAAATTGTAAGGGGATGAAGTACTGTAGGGAGATGGGATATAGACTACAGTAGAAAAGAAGGATAACCAATCCACGGGAGATTGATTACGCCACCCAATAACGCCTCACCCTGTCTTACCCGACGCCATTGAGCCCCACTAAAAATACCCGTGCGGAAGTTTGCCTATTGGCTATCGGGACGCCCATTAAGACACCAGTTAGAGGCCCCGCAACCAGGGAGGACAAAAAACCGCCCTCTCGGGTTCACAGTGGTGTGTGGGCTCAGTGGTGCTCGGCCGTTAGGCCGACCCCTTCTTTCGTTATTTGTTGTAACACCGGGCGCTCAACCGCTACACTGTCCAACACAGTGGGCAACATTATACTAGGGATGCTACCTTACCCACGAAAACGCGAACCAAATGCGACCGTGTACTGCCCAGAGACGCAGGCGGGATGCAGGGGATGGACGCCTTGCTCCTGCTGTGTCGGGTCAACGCGATCCTTGTGCGTTAGAGCGGCATGTTCATGCACATCGTGCGTGGATGTGTCCGTGACTGTGCGGATTGTAACTGTGTCGGCCCGGCCAAAAGCTTGCACTCGGTAGACTGGGTGTACATGTAAGACGATTATAGACCGCCTTAAGTCTCGCCCCGTCCCTTCGGGCAGTCTGGCCGGCTGCCCGAAGTTCTTCGCCTGCACAACAGAGCCTGACTAGCTACCCGTGTGTACTGGAGTCAAACACAGCAGCACTAAAGGGCCTCATTCCCCTGACCCCGAAAGAGCCCCCATTTCTGCAGCGATGGGAAGGACGAGTACGGAGAGGCTGCTAAAATCTCAGGGCCTAACCAGGCTGCGCAAATTGAGAAGGACTAGGATGACGATCTGTACTTACAACGCCCGCACGCTCGCATCGGAAGCATCCGTCGAGGATCTGATGATGCAAGCCAGGAAGATCAAGTACGACGTCATCGGACTGACCGAGACGAGAAGACACCACCCCCTACACGCCGTTCACGACTCCGGAGAAGAATTGTTCCTCGGAACATGCGACAGCAGAGGAGTAAGCGGCGTTGGTGTCCTCGTCAACACGCACTTGGCCATGAACATCGATTCGTACGAGTCTCTGACAACCCGAATCGGACGTCTGCGACTGAAGCGATGTGACTCCGTGCCAGCTTTGACTGTATCCGTCGCGTATGCCCCAACATCCGACTACGACGACGAAGAGGTCGAAGCCTTCTACGTGGAGCTGGAGAAGTTCTATAAGGAAGATCACACCTTCTACAAGGTGATCGTCGGCGACTTCAACGCCAAGATCGAACCGCGTAGGTCGCCGGAAGAACTTCACATCGGAACCCACGGTTTGGAGTGGAACGAGCAAGGTGAAAGGCTGTCTGAGATTATCATGTCGACCAAGACCATCCATGGAAACTCACAGTTCCAGATGCCTCTCTCTACGATGGACCTGGGAATCCCCCGGTGGCCAGTTCCACAACGAGATCGACCACATCATCTTCAACTGCAAGTATTGCCTGACCGACGTCTCCGTTGTCCCCAAGTTCTACACGGGATCGGACCACCGCCTCCTTCGCGCAAGGTTCCGCTTTTCGCGTCAAGGAGAGAAGGCCGTGAAGTTCAAGAAGAGGAGTCCCAGAACGACCATCAACTGGGACCTCTACACCTCTCTTGCCGGCCTTTGGGAAGATGCCGTCATGGACAACGTCGACGAGGAATACGACCGCTTCGTGCACCATCTCCACGATAGTGCTAAGGGAGCCGAGAGCTTGAAGACCACGAAGAGACGCCTGTCTCCGGAAACTCTCGAGCTGATACGCCAGCGTGGAGCAGCACGAGCGTCAGGCAACTACCAACTGACGTCCGAGCTTGCGAAGCTATGCAGAGAGGCGATAAAGGAGGATCTTAAGGAGAGAAGGGCGGAAGTGTTGGCTGAAGCTGCAGAGGCACGGTTGAGCATCCGCAATGCCCGCCGGAACTTCGCCAACTTCAAGACCAAGATGACAGCTCTCCGACGTCCCGACGGAACCGTCACCTCTTCCAGAAGGACCATGGAGAAGGTCATCCACGACTTCTACTCCTATCTCTTCGATAGCAACGTCCATTGCCCCCATGCCATCTTCCGCAGGATGGATACGTCGTCCACTCTGTTCTCCCTTCCGAGATCCGACACGCCATCTCGTCGGTGAAGAAACGTACAGCACCCGGTCCCGACAGGATCAGACCCGAACACCTGAAGAACCTCCCGCCTACGCTCATCAACACCCTGGCGCGGCTCTTCACACGTTACCTGTCGGAGTGCAAGGTTCCATCTCAGTGGAAGACCAGCAGAACCGTCTTGCTGTACAAGAAGGGAGACGTGCACGACATTGGCAACTATCGCCCGATCTGCCTGCTGTCCGTAGTCTACAAGCTGTTCACTCGAGTTATCCTGAATAGGATTAGCAGAACGCTGGACGAAGGACAGCCATGCGAGCAAGCAGGATTTCGGAGAGGATTCAGCACGATCGACCACATATACACCATTACGAAGCTCATCGAAGTGTCGCGAGAGTACAAGCTGCCGCTGTGCCTAACGTTCATCGACCTGAAGAAGGCATTCGACACTGTCGAAACTGAAGCGGTCATCGAAGCCCTGCTCACTCAGGGCGTTCCTACTCAGTACATCAGAGTCCTTCGAGAGCTGTACACTGGATTCACGACCAAGATCTCACCATTCTACAACGACGTCGTCGTCGACGTGAAGAGAGGGGTTCGGCAAGGGGATACCATATCCGCGAAGCTCTTCAGCGCCACTCTCGAAAACGTCATGCGTGAACTAGAATGGGAAGACATGGGAGTAAAGGTCGACGGCCGGCAACTACATCATCTTCGCTTCGCTGACGACATCGTGCTCATAACACCGAGCATCAGCCAGGCGGAGCGAATGCTGGCCAACTTCGATCGTGTATGTGGGAACGTTGGACTGCAGTCTTACTTACGAAGACTGCAATCTTACGAAGACGATGTCCATGAGGAACGGATGGGTTTCTGATGCCCCATTCTCGCTCAACGGAACGAACATCTCCGAATGCTCCAGCTATGTGTATCTGGGTCGCGAAGTCAACATGGCCAACGACCTAGCACCAGAGCTGAGCAGGAGGAAAAGAGCGGCTTGGGGAGCTTTCAAGAGCGTCGAAGAAGTCGCGAAGAAGACGAAGAACGTCCGACTCCGTGCCCACCTATTCGACTCCACTGTTCTTCCTGCCCTAATATACGCCTCAGAGACCTGGGCTATACGAAAGCAGGATGAACACGCGATCAGCGTCGCGCAGCGTGGAATCGAGAGGACGATGCTCGGAGTGACACGACTCACGCAAGTGAGAGAAGGCCTCCGGAGTTCCAAGCTTCGCCGACGCTCGAAGATCAGAGACGCTGTCGCGTGGGCCAAGTTGTCGAAAATTAGGTGGGCCGGCCACGTAATGCGCTTCGCAGACACCCGCTGGACGAGAGCCATCACCGACTGGATTCCGCGGGATGTCAAAAGAACACCAGGACGCCCACCAACGCGTTGGTCGGACTTCTTCGTTAAAGCCCTGAACGACCGATATGACGCTCTTCGTGTTCCTCGAGCGAGGAGGATCCAGTGGACCACTCTGGCACGCGACAGGGACGAATGGAGACGCTGCTGGCACCCGCTCGAGCAATTCGATGATCAACGGGACGACAGGTGATACAGGTGCAATATATAATCGAGAGAGGCATGGGTCACTTTCCGACGACATGTTTGCATGTGAAGCCGGCCGCACACGCTGCGCTGAAGCCCGCCGCGTCCGCTGCGTCCACCGCGTCGGCTGCGTCTGTCGTATCCGCTGCGTTCGCTGCGTCGGCTGCGCTGAAGCTTGCCACGTCCGCCGCGCTCAAGCCAGCCGCGCTCGCCGCGTCCGCCGCGATAAGTCCGCCGCGTCCGCTGCGCCCACCGCTTCCGAGATGATTACTGCTGACGGCGCATGAACTGTCAACGGTGGCATGTTGATCCCATCTAATGTGTTTATGAACAGACTGCCAAAGGGATGCAAAGCACAGAACATTGTGCGTTTGCTTTCGGTACGGGTTCATTCACCTTCACCCTCCATTTTCACTTCATTTTTGCATCCGTCCCGTACTGCATTTTCGTTTGCATTTCTTATTTTCACACTGCCGCTGATTTTTCCTCACCCATTTTCATTTCTGTTTCAATCTATGCACATGCTATGGACTACGTTCCTAGCTTGGCCCGCCACACCCGAAGCCGGCGAGCCTGGCGTGGCGCACGTATAGCGTACGGCGACGGCGAAGCCGGCGAGGGACGCTGGCTGAGGAAGCTTCCCAAAATATGTTTGGGCTACGTTCCTTTCGTGGCCCGCCACAACCGAAGCCGGCAAGCCTGGCGTGGCCCGCATGTCCGGCGTCCGGCGCCGGAGAAGCCGGCGAGGGACGCTGGCTGAGGAAGCATCCCAAACTATGCTTGGGCTACGTTCCTAGCGTGGTCCGCCATACCCGAAGCCGGCGAAGCCGCCAAGCCTGGCGTGGCCCGCATGTCCAGCGTACGGCGCCGGCTAAGCCGGCGACGGACGCTGGCCGAGGAAGCATGCCTACCTAGGTTTGGGCTACGTTCCTAGCGTGGCCCGCCGAAGGGGGCGTCGTACTCTTCCTCGTTTTAACTGAGGACTTTATCGTATTTTTCGTAGTTTCTTGTACACCTCAAAGATTCCAATTCTTTTAATTTTGGCAGTCTTCAAATCAGTGTGGTCCGCTTCAATTTCGCAGATCACACCTGGACGTTATGGACACGATAGTTTTTTAAACCTGAAAGAGCGACATTTGCATGCAAACTGCACTCTATAAAATATCGAGTGTTAATTGCTAGTTATCACTCAAGTGCTTCCCTTACAAATGTTAGCTGATTTTCTGTCTTTTGTTTATCTCTTCACACAGTAAAAAATAAGCTTCGAGCTTCGACATAATTTGGGGCCGTCTTCAAATTGTCATTTGCATGAAAATAAAATTATTTTCTACCTAACGCAGACAACAATGTAGCTAAAATTTTGCCTTGAATAGACTCACGTTTTGCTCGATATACGGAGGAAAATACAGATTTCTGAAACAAACTTCAATATGATCTGGGGACTCCATTTTTCCTATTCCAAAAAAGTGTCTGAATAGGTGAACCCCACTGATCGCACAGAATATCGCTGCATAACAAATTAATTTTTAATGATCAAACATTTAAGGTTTTTAATTCGCACAGAAGAAAACTATTTCCGTGACAAGTTAATCCTTCGAATAGGTCCATTGGTGTCAGAGATCGCTGTTGCTACACTTAAACTGTCATAAATCAGAGAGCTTTTGGAAAGGCTCGATTTTTGGTCGATCTTTGCGGAAAACCCCTAATCATGTCGAAGATCGTAGCGGAGAGCCATGTTTTTTATCGCACGATACCTAGGGCTTGAATTTTCGTGAGGGAGTTTTTATGAGGTATTCCGTTTTCTGGTGTTGTTTCCTAGAGAAGGAAGGCATATATTTCCATGACAAGTCATCCCTTCGATTTCGACTCGGTCATAGATTCAAACAGCAGTTCAGAAAAAAATCTAAGGAAACCACTCAAGTCATCATTAATCGATATTTTAAGGAGTGCAAATGGTTAGTGTGAGTAGTGAGAGGAGAGAAACAGCGATTGCATGTCCAAAGGACACATGTTTGCAGGGGCAGGTCAGGTCACTGCAATTACGGCAACAGTGTGGGCTCCAGTATCGGACCTGTCTAGAGTAAAAAATTCGATTAAAGTCGAGTGAAAAAATTTCGAAAGATATCGCAAATATGGGCTTTGGTAAGTGGTAGGAGCTCTTCTGCGAGGGTTGGGCAGACGTCAGTGTCAAATCTCATTGTTACATTTGAAGGAAACTGCCTTTCCAAGGAAGCGAAATTCCGAGAAATGAGTTGCCAGCTCCATCGTTTTTGTGGGACAGCATCTCTGCATGGTGTCTGACCACATATCCAGCTTTCATCCTGATCCGCCTCGTGGAGACACAGATCTACACACGTGAAGTAGCCTTTGCAGGACGTGTCTCCCTGGAACCTTGATGCACTGCCAATTTGGCGGCTGACTACTGTCTTACTTTTGATCAAACTAAACCTGAAACCCACAGTTGTACTCCACACCTCAAAGTCGAAAACTTCAGCAAAACTCAGCCCTAGAGCAAAAGTGATGCGGTCGTAAATAATTAACGAAAATGGAAAAAATCGGTAGTTGATGATGCATGGAACGCTGAACATGGTGACAAACCAGGCGAAATTGATATCAAATAGATCGCTACGATTAGGCAAAACCTAAAATTAGCTTGAAACATATTTTCGACACCGTTTAAAAAATTTTAAAATTCCACTGGGGAAGTCGATCCCTGCCAGGGGGCACAATTAAGGGAGACTCAGGGGCGAATGTGGATCAGGTCAAGACAATTACGGGCTCGACTAATCTAGGTCATCTCGAACTCAAAAATTTTGAAATCTTGTTAAGATTTTTACGCCACTGGGTAGATCATGTAGTTCTGATTCCAACAATGTGCCTTTCATTGAATATAAGCGACTTTGAAGAGAGTTATGGCAAGGCGGCGGAAACGGCGGATTAATCCGCCGCCGGCCGCGTTTTGGCGAACGTTTACCGACGGTACTGTAGGCCACGACCCCCGTAAATCATGTAAGCGCGGTCCGCGAGCAAGTCATATGGAGGCGGCCGACACACTCTCAAGCAGCTAGTGGCGCGAAAGTCTGAAGTAACTCACGAGAAGTGGTCTTCGTTGTTGGTCTCTTCACTCAACTGCCCATCAGAGAACGGTACTGGTGGCGGGTGAGTCTGTTGCGTATGAATGGAGCTTGGACGAACACCAACTGCCACTTCAAGTTGCTGCAATAATACCAAAACAATAACGTGCATCAGAGAAATGTGAAGTCAACTGCAAAATACAGACAACAGCAACTGCAGCCTTCATAATCTGAATTAGCATAGCTCAGAAGGACAATTAGAAATGAGTGGAGATAAATGTGACAAACGAAGATAATAGCTGTGACGCTCGCCTTCAAAGACGAAGTTGTAACCGTAGGACATCTCGACAATTTACATATGGATTGTTCGTCATTTGACCACAAGAACTCCTCATTAAAAATAAATCCTCTAGCCTGCTGTCTTCGAGCCACTACGCAGTCGCTCAGGATCCGTCTAGACTCCGACTCCAACGAAAGGGACAAAGACACTTCCTCGACTCCAGAGAATCCAGCTGGTCTCGACGAGGTTCTAGTCACGCGGGCGCAACAACTGCAACTTTTACAGCAAATCGTCAAACGAACGATCGAGCAGAGGGACCCTACGTCCATACATGCTGCACAACCTGTTCCAACGATCGGCTCTACTCTTCCTGCACAACATGGGCGACGACATAATATTTGGTGCTTTGTACAAACGCTACGGACCCGTGATCGAATATCATGGAGCAGCGTTAACGGAAAACCGAAAACGCAGTCTGGTGATCGACAAACTCGACAATGCAACATACAAAGGTTACGCCGAGCAGCCCACTAAAACCACGGGATATCGACGTTGCGATTATGACTCAGAACCTGACACTGTTATTCGAACCGAGAAGAACGCTGATCCGCAGACGATTCTAGTTCCTTCAATCGACGTGTCCGCCTCTCCTCACCTCGAACTACGGGTAGGTCGAGGAGAGCGCTATCCTTTTCTTTCAGATTATCAAAACTACTTACCTGAACACTAGACATTGGATCCGACACCGATTTTCCGGATAATCGGATGATTCGGATAGGCCATTTTTTTCAAACCCCGGATCTTCGGATGATTCAGATGAGGGCAATTTCGAAAAGCCCGGATCTTCGGATGATTCAGATGAGGGCAATTCCGAAAACCCCGGATCTTCGGATGATTCACATAACGCCATTTTCGGCCGAGCCGGATTTCGGATATCCGATTCGGATACAACCGGATAAGTGATATAACAGTGGCACGCAATCTCTGAAAAACGGAACACATCAGTAACTCCGCGTTTATTTCATTGACCAATTAAAGTCACGAGCGCGCAAAGCAGCTTGGAGCGCCTCACCTTGAATTAAGTGTTTATATGCCCTGGTAGCAAGGCACATGAATGCCCAGTTACATTATATCTGGCCTAGCTTAGTTCACCAATGGAGTGGAACACACCAGCGCTACGTAAAAGATGTCGTATTTGGCTGCCCCTCCCCAGAGCTACTTTGCGCTTCCAGAACAAACAAAAAACAGCATTAAGACCCCCAAAGAACCAATACCAACTCAATAGTGAGTTGGTAATAGACAGCGAAGTCTTGTAATGGACAATAATGAAACGATTACGAAACGTCCCGCAAGAAATTTCTCGTCCTTGAAGTTACAGTGGAATCGGCGCCTCACGAGTTCGGGAGTCTTGTACGCCCGCGATGCCGCCGGCGGGTAGCGGCTCGCAGCGCAGTGGATAGCGACGTTGCTCCATGAGAGGGGGTAGAGGGTCGACTTTCTGTGCTGTTGCACCTTTGCATTTCAACTGATTGGTTGATTGGAGGGATTCTTACATCTATACCATTTTAGATGTTTGCTGCGCAGTGTTCCCAGATGTATGCCGTAGAGAGCAACTGTGTTGCCACTTGTTTATTACTGACTGGTTTTTAAACCAAAACGCAATGGGAAAGCTGTTCAACATAACGATGTATAAACGTTTAACATCTGTGATACACAGACACAAAGGGCATGAAACATAAACACTGGTCAGAATACGGGCAGCGCATAAATGCTACTGGCTCCTCACAGTTTGCTTCCATATATGGACAAATGAGATCGGCTCCATAGACGAGATCTAATTGAAAACGTTCCCTTTCCTCCGAAACAAGAGTTCCAACCGAAAGCATTGTCATATGCCCACTGCTTGCCACCCTTTCCACGTCCATCAGTTCATCTTGCGGATCCCAACCTTCTTCTTGTTTTTCCACCACTTCCAGCCGTTCGTCTTTGTTAACTTCAAGTTATCGTGCTTCGAAGTCCTTGAATATGCTGGCCATCCGTTCGGTCAGGTTGGTGTCATTCCCTTGGCCATACGTTCGGTCAGGTTGATGTCATTCTCTCTTGAAGGCTCCTTAAAGGTAGACCACACTTCAGCGTGAGCAAGCGGATCACCACTCGAGCATCGGCGGCATTGTTGATGTTGGGTTTTAGAGAACCTCCATCAGAACTCTGATTTCCAGATGACAGGCAGAGATGAGAGAAAGAGTGTATCCATGCCGTTCAGGTCAATTTGCGGGATCCCCAGACTTTCACGTTTTAACCAGTGACGTCACATGATCTCCTTTGAAAATCCGAGCAGGATAGACTGAGAGGAGCCTGTAGCATTTATACACTGCCCGTATTGTGCTCAGTGCTGCTTTATGCATGTTGTACCTGCGTATCCCTCGTGTTGAATATTTATACATCATCATGTTGAGTACCACAGCATGCAGCTGGTAAATGCGCAGAAAACAAACACTGAAAACGGTATAGACGTCAGAATCCTTGAAATCTCAACAGCTGAAAAGCAGGAATGCAGCAGCGCATGAGGATCGAATCCCTGACCTTCTTCCCATGAAGCAACGTCACTACCCACTGCGCTCCGAGCTGATTGCCCTCAGAGGCATCGCGGGCGTACAAGACCTCCGAACTCGTTAGGCGCCGATTCCACTGTAACTTCAAGGATCCCCTACTCCTCGGGTTTAACGACATGGCAAAAATGAAACACATTTTATGCTAACTGAGGGGTGGGGATTATTCCTATTTAATAGGATGACTCCCCGTTCAGACATACGCTATCAGACCCTTTACTTGTGAGAGAACTCCCGCCAAATGATTGCAAATCTGCTCGAGACAGTCAGGTTATTAACGGCGCAGAGTTTGCCATCAAGGCGCGCTAACCTCCTATTATCCGATTTTTATCCGCTTTTATCCGAATCATTGCTTTTTTCAAGACCACGGATCTTCGGATGATTCAGATGAGGGCAATTTTGAAAACCCCGGATCTTCGGATGATTCAGATGAGGGCAATTTTAGAAACTCCGGATCTTCGGATGATTCAGATGAGGGCAATTTTCGGCCGAGCCGGATTTCGGATAATCCGAAACCGGATAAATCCGGCCGGATATCCGAAAATGCATGATTCGGATCCCATGTCTACTGAACACTTTCTAAATGAAGAAATCAAGCATTGGTGCGTACAGATCATAACTGCAGAAGTACACCCAGAGCTTGTTGAAGCTGGAGCAAATCTGGCAGCTATGGAAGAGAAATAGGGAAGAGCCAGGGTCTGTAAATTACGAATGCTTCCCATAGGGGTGAGGTTAAAGGACGACGTTAAACAATCCCTATTTTGGATGACCCGTGCATCCGGATCTATCCCCACGTTGGATTACGTTTGCGGCATGTAAATGAACTCCTGCGCAGAAAGAAGCTTTCATGACATATTGCCCGCCTGATATATAAACTTGGTAAACGGCTGCCAAGGCTATAGATCTGCTGAAAATTGCCCATGGTTAAGCTCAAAGAAGCAGTCTGTGGCATACGCCTTTGGTGGAAGGCGTACTTTGGCTGTAGTCCCCTGTCGTTGGGACGGACAGTGTGACACATGTGATTATCTGAATTATATATAGTAGCGATTTTTTGAAAAGGGTTTGTATTCTGCTTCCAATTACTATCTAGATGGGCTTGCAATACTATACAAGAAGTTCCCATTAGGTATTACGTTTACAATCCGTTATGGTGCTGTACTATAAATCGTTGCGGGACCATCAAACTCCGGATCTGTGCTGGTACCATAACAACACCACGGGCAACCGAAGTCATATGCAAGGAACATTTAAGTGGAATAGGCTCTGTTTTGTCGAATAATCACTAGCAGACACTGGTAGTTCCCAAGTTGGGCAGACCAAAGGAAAGACAAAGCGGAAGATCCTGGCCATCTTAAAAGAACTTTGATCGAAATCCTTCTGTGTCAGGCAAAATATTAAGAAATGTTCAATGTGACCTATCAGGAGTCTTCAAATTTTATTGCATGACTGGTGCTGTAATAAGGACAGTTTTCGCTTTGTCATTTAAATTGAACAAAAGAGGTCTTTCAACGTAAACGAAAACAGAATTTGCGTATCTTTACAGATAAGGGGGTTGGGCTAACCAGGAGACTATCTGAACGGTCGGTCGAAGGAACGGCCCAAGTGTTGTATATGGGCAGAATCCCCTCTCTCTCTGGGAAAAAACAGACTGCAGGTATCCCGACCCAATACAACTCTGCGCAGAGTTGGTGACGATGGAATTTGGACCGTTGGCAACATTAGCCCTCCGCCTGCGAGCAGAGGGCGGGATCAAGCATGCTGGAAATAGCGACGACGGTCGAGCAATGGTGGTATAGGGATAGAGCAGCGGGGTGGTGAGACGACATGGTTTGTGGTTCGATTCTCCTGTTGTGTAACATTTTTGCCCTTCCTGAAAAAAGATCCGCCACAGCACTACGTGCAGAACTGCAACGAAAAAGGACACCGGAATTAAAACCTGGCTCACATGTACTATCGTTCTTTCACGACTCCAGAGATGGAAGACTTTCTTAACCTAAACATAGCCTAGAGAGGCTACTGAAGGCGCCGATCACTTACGCAAGGTATTTTGGAAATCTCAGGTGATTACGTGGATTGCTGTAAGTATTGGTGGACATGGGTGAGTGAGTTAACTCATTCATACCTACTGTAGCCCACCCTAATCCATCGAAATTTTAAAGGCGAACATCATCTTTACCATATACAATCCGCTTAATCCTTGGGTCACGTTGTCAAGGGTGATAGTCGTTAGTCCCGGATCGGATGCGAACTGACGATGCCGACAGTGCCTGCGGAGCCAATTAGCGTCGACTCGCACCGTGCCACCCGCCGCTTCGCGACGATCTCCAAGACAGCCCTCGCCGCCGTGCGATGGTGACCTAGACGAGCACGGGATCCTGCAGATCGAGCGCGACCCCACTGAGGACGACCGTTACAGATCGACAATATTTACAATTACAGTGGATAACATATTTAAAGGGTTTACAAAGGCAGCGTTAAGAGTCGTACTGGTGCGAGAACTAAACACTTTCGTATCAGAATTTCGGGCTCTATCTGATGGGCTGTACAAGAACGCCTAAAAATTCCTCTGTAGGGATATTTTGATTCAGGCTTTTAGCTGAAGCTTCACAAACAATTAGGCACGATATTTGTATTTCTTATCATCAACATTTTGCTTTTTTATTATCAACATTTTAATCTCTATCTATTGGGCTGTACAAAAATGTTTAAAAGTTCCCTGCGGAGATATTTTGACGCAGGCCTCCGGATAATGACTGCGCGAACAATTCATTTAGTAGAGAACCTTCCTAGCAGAATCCTGTTCTAGTTTTTTCATAATATTTCTCAGGTTTTTCTAATATCCTTGACATCTACGTGAACCTTTGTGATACCCAGCATGATATTTCTCGAGATTAAGACTGAATAGGTAACAGTAAAAATTCATGGTAATTGAATTTTATCACATAACATGTGAAATTCAGAGGAATTTTTAAGCGTTCTTGTACAGCCCATCGGATAGAGCTCGAAATTCTGATATGAAATTGTGTAGGCCTCGCACCAGTACGACTCTTTATGCTGCCTTTGTAAACCCTCTAAATAAGTTATCCACTGTAATTGTAAATCTAGTCGATCCGAAGTGAAGTTCGTCCTCAGTGGGGTCGCGCTCGATCTGTAGGCTCCCGTGCTTGGCTAGGTTACCATCGCACGGCGGCGAGCGCTACCTTGGAGATCGTCGCGAAGCGGCAGGTGGCACGGTGCAAGTCGACGCTAATTGGCTCCGGAGGCACTGTCGCCATCGTCAGTGCACATACGAGTCGGGACTAACGACCGCCTCCCCTTTGTCAGTCACGCGTAGGAGGGGACTGAAGGCAAGAGATGCCTACGACAGTACGGCGTATGCCAGCCGGTTTTGCTTTCAGCTTAACCATGGGCGATTGCTGGCGAACTGATAACCTTGGCGGCGGATCACTCATGTTTACGATATATTCAGCGAGCAACGCGTCAGGATATGAATGGGGATCAAGTGCAGAGCGTGACGATTCAGAAGACGTGACGAAGACGTCGTCCAACGAGCGGCGGGGTTCAGAACACGTGCTGAAGACGTCGTCCAACGTGCGCTGGGATTCAGAAGACGTGCTGAAGACGTCGTCCAACGTGCGCTGGGATTCAGAAGACGTGCTGAAGACGTCGTCCAAAGTGCGCTGGGATTCGGAAGACGTGCTGAAGACGTCGTACAACGTGCGTGGAGATTCAGAAGACGTGAAGACGTCGTCCAACGTGCGTAGTATGCAGGACCAGTAGGAAGGAGACCAGCAAAGAGGGGATCAACAAGGGGGACCACTAGAGGGGGAGGGAATAAGGTGGGACCAGTGTTTTCCTTTAATATTGTCTAACGTGCGGCCGGTTTCTGAAGACGGGTCACAGAAGTCGTGGCACGTGTGTGGGGTGCAGAATGAGTGTCGCCACGTCGTGGCAACGTGGTGACACGTGAGTCGGGACTCACAAGGGAGGTCAATGAACGTCATGTGGCAATTTTCAAAATGACCTATTGAGGATTGGTTTGGGGCAGGAACAGTAGCGGAATTACAGCAAACTCACAATTAGCTTGATAGCGATACATTAACCGAGGCGGAAATGTGGGGTTGTATGAAACGGATCTCCCTCGATAGAGAGCCTTCGGGCTCTCTTGTTAAGAGGGATCTCGGGCCGCTTCTCGCAGAGCCACGTGGCGCGCCCCCGTGATGGTGGATAGGGGAACGAAAACGCGAACCAAATGCGACCGTGTACTGCCCAGAGACGCAGGCGGGATGCAGGGGATGGACGCCTTGCTCCTGCTGTGTCGTGTCAACGCGATCCTTGTGCGTTAGAGCGGCATGTTCATGCACATCGTGCGTGGATGTGTCCGTGACTATTCGGATTGTAACTGTGTCGGCCCGGCCAAAAGCTTGCACTCAGTAGACTGGGTGTACATGTAAGACGATTATAGACCGCCTTAAGTCTCGCCCCGTCCCTTCGGGCAGTCTGGCCGGCTGCCCGAAGTTCTTCGCCTGCACAACAGAGCCTGACTAGCTACCCGTGTGTACTGGAGTCAAACACAGCAGCACTAAAGGGCCTAATTCCCCTGACCCCGAAAGAGCCCCCATTTCTGCAGCGATGGGAAGGACGAGTATGGAGAGGCTGCTAAAATCTCAGTGCCTAACCAGGCTGCGCAAATTGAGAAGGACTAGGATGACGATCTGTACTTACAACGCCCGCACGCTCGCATCGGAAGCATCCGTCGAGGATCTGATGATGCAAGCCAGGAAGATCAAGTACGACGTCATCGGACTGACCGAGACGAGAAGACACCACCCCCTACACGCCGTTCACGACTCCGGAGAAGAATTGTTCCTCGGAACATGCGACAGCAGAGGAGTAAGCGGCGTTGGTGTCCTCGTCAACACGCACTTGGCCATGAACATCGATTCGTACGAGTCTCTGACAACCCGAATCGGACGTCTGCGACTGAAGCGATGTGACTCCGTGCCAGCTTTGACTGTATCCGTCGCGTATGCCCCAACATCCGACTACGACGACGAAGAGGTCGAAGCCTTCTACGTGGAGCTGGAGAAGTTCTATAAGGAAGATCACACCTTCTACAAGGTGATCGTCGGCGACTTCAACGCCAAGATCGAACCGCGTAGGTCGCCGGAAGAACTTCACATCGGAACCCACGGTTTGGAGTGGAACGAGCAAGGTGAAAGGCTGTCTGAGATTATCATGTCGACCAAGACCATCCATGGAAACTCACAGTTCCAGATGCCTCTCTCTACGATGGACCTGGGAATCCCCCGGTGGCCAGTTCCACAACGAGATCGACCACATCATCTTCAACTGCAAGTATTGCCTGACCGACGCTTCCGTTGCGCAAGGTTCCGCTTTTCGCGTCAAGGAGAGAAGGCCGCAAAGTTTAAGAAGAGGAGTCCCAGAACGACCATCAACTGGGACCTTTACACCTCTCTTGCCGGCCTTTGGGTTCAGTCGTGCATGTGGGAACGTTGGGCTGCAGCTGAGTCTTACGAAGACGATGTTCATGAGGAACGGACAAGTTTCTGATGCACCATTCTCGCTCAACGGAACGAACATCTCCGAATGCTCCAGCTACGTGTATCTGGGTCGCGAAGTCAATACGGCCAACGAACTAGCGCCGGAGCTGAGCAGGAGGAAACGAGCGGCTTGAGGAGCCTTCAAGAGCGTCGAAGAAGTCGCGAAGAAGACGAAGAACGTCCGACTCCGTGCCCACCTATTCGACTCCACTGTTCTTCCTGCCCTAACATACGCCTCAGAGACCTGGGCTATACGAAAGCAGGATGAACACGCGATCAGCGTCTCGCAGCGTGGAATCGAGAGGACGATGCTCGGAGTGACACGACTCACGCAAGTGAGAGAAGGCCTTCGGAGTTCCGAGCTTCGCCGACGTTCGAAGATCAGAGACGCTGTCGAGTGGGCCAATTTGTCGAAAATTAGGTGGGCCGGCCACGTAATGCGCTTCGCAGACACCCGCTGGACGAGAGCCATCACCGACTGGATTCCGCGGGATGTCAAAAGAACACCAGGACGCCCACCAATGCGTTGGTCGGGCTTCTTCGTGAAAGCCCTGAACGACCGCTATGACGCTCTTCGTGTCCCTCGAGCGAGCAGGATCCATTGGAGCACTCTGGCACGCGACAGGGACGAATGGAGACGCTGCTGGCGCCCGCTCGAGCAAGTCGATGATCAACGGGACGACAGGTGATACAGGTGATGAAAAGCACCATAGTGGTTTTCAAATTTCCTGCGGACATCTGGGTAGGTCAAAATTTGCAAAAAACCGTATCATTTCAGTGCGGGCCGATAAAGCAAAACAGACGTCTGGAACTGCCATGTCATGACTAGAATCTAACCTGCAAAAGGTTTGGAGCAGGAACAGTAGCGAATTACAGCGAACTCACAATTTGCTTGTTAGTGGTACACTAACCGAAGCGGAACATTGAGGTGCGCCGCTCACGAACCAGGCGGCAGTGACTGGACGGCCGAGAGGGCGTGCGGCAGCACTTCTAGGAGGAAGGTCATGGGTTGGGATCCGGGAGTTGAGGTTCTGTATCACTAGGCTTGCTCACTGCTCTTTATCCAATGTAAAGTGAATCTTGAACTCCGTGGTGTACGATACTGACGTTATAACCTCATTTTAACCCGTATGATACAATTTAACAATGATGCTGCCTATTTTCCCCACCACTCTCTGCTAATCAAAGGTGTAGACACTTGTACTCCCACGCACTCCCTAAAAGCATCTGCCCGATTAGTGAGCACCACCCTAGTTAACAATCAAGGCAAAGTTTAACGGAATTTCATTCTCTACCTACGAAGTCATGAGGCTTACTACAAGTACCCACGTTCGCAATCTCCCCCCCCCCCCGCACTACCTATCAGTACGAAAGAGTGGCCGAGATAAAATAGGCTGCAGTAAGACCAAACTACGGGATCAGAAATTACACATTTTAAAAGAGATGGTAGAATTAGTAAAATTTGCAAGAAAAGCGCTCTCTATAGAAACCCGAACACTGATCAGCACATTCTGGAGATGGCATGAAGCAACACATCTCGATCATGTTCGTAAATGAGGTTAAAATGAGAAACATTTTTATAACAAGCAGAGAACATTACAAAAGAATCATGAAGCTGTAGCAACCAACAAGAGATTCCAGGCGAGACAAGCATGGTTTTTTGGGAACACGACATAGCTCTATGCAACGAAAACCCGAGCTTTTCATAACCGACAAGAGGTCAAAAAAGAGAAAATGAAAACGGGGTCAGGCCGAGGTCGAAACGCATTCTACACCTACAAAAATGGAAAGCAATCTGCAAAAACCTGTCCCGGATTCGAACCAGGGGTGTGCGTTTAACGATTAACGATTTACCGATTTACCGGATTTACCGGCATTTTTCGTTAGAACTTTTTAACGAAATTTAACGAGGAAAATTTTCGTTAAATTGCATTAACGACATTTTATACTCCAAATTTTGACATTTTTTTTCTTTCATACAAATGCACTTTGGACGACTTTTTGGAATAGTTTTCGCAGTATCGTTGCGATAGCGAGGAAACCCTCTACTTACTTGAATCAATGGAAATAGGCAGTTAGTATCGTCCTCGTATTTCAAGAATCGTTGGTATTTTTCTTGCTCCTGACCAGTTTGTTTGCCTGGCCATTTTTGGCGTTTGGTTGGTACATATTAGTTCTTCATACTTAACAACCGGTCATTTTTTCATAGTTTTTTTTGTGATACTTATTTCCAAGTGATTTTGAAAGGGCATAGAAAACGAGATAAAAACGTTTCGAATCACAAATAGTGCGTGACAAAAAGGACAAGAAGCGAAACAATGAATAAAAAAGGTTTTTTCTCCTTCTTCGCAAGTTTTCTGAAGATAGCACCGGTTCTTCGTGCAGAATCAGGTGATGATTTTAAGAGATTACATCAAGGCAACATTTGACACCGCCTAATAGATAGAGAGTGGCTGCTGGTACTGCCATTGCTCCTTCTTATTAAATTTCATGTCATGCTGTCAACGATTTTGCACAACCTTTTCGTCTCTTCGAGGGCTCTCGTGGCAGTTTTCTTTTGGAGAAGCATAGTGAGTATGCACGTGAAATAGTGAACAAATTTACATGAAAGGAATACATTTAAATAAAAAAGAGAAAGAGATGACATTCTTCGTCAAGTATTATATACGATTTTTGTATAAAAACTGCTAATTTAAGTGGTCTATTGCGTAAAGATTTTTTAAGTTTTTCGAAAAAGGTATATCTTTGCAGGCGCAGGCTTTGCTGTAGCATGTTCCCTTGTGTCTGCGGACTCTTACGCCTAATTTGGGAACTTACTATAACACCTCTTCAATACCAAATGTGATCTATAACAATAGGATGAAATTTAGAAAGCCAAAGCACTTCGAATCTCGAGCAAATGTGCTCTACAGTATGGCACCAGGTGCTTCAATAATACAATCCGAGAAGTCAGTTTCTAGAAAGTCACAAAAGAGTGATAGATAATGGCGCATTCTATTTGGAGAAGGAGGAAAAGGACAAGGTAGAACATTGCCAATATAGGGCGAGAAACTCTTATATATATACGCGTGTTCCAGATGTATTTCCTTTAAAAGGCAGAGGAGAAAAGGCTTAACAATTGAAAAGCGTTACTTGGGTGGCGAAGACAAAAATACTCAATGCAATGGAATTCGATTCCACTAAAATTTGGTCAATGGCCCGTGGCCATTTGTTTGATTCTCTGCTGCCGTCTGCAGTAAGAACAGAACCTTTTAGGACAAGAGGACCATTCTGTAAAATAGACAGTTCTATGGACTTCGTAAATATCTTCCAAGGACGAACTGTACCAAAGAATTCGGGATCTATCCTAGGGAATTGGCACTTTGGGGTTGCCCCTCCCCCCCCCCCCCCCCCCCGACTAGGATAGATACATAATTCGCTGTAGACACGTAATATTGCCATGTATATGGAGTCGAAAAAATCAATAAAGTAAAAGATCTAGATTTTCACATATTAAAATGCAGCCAACCTGACTACAGTTAGGGGAAATTTCATTTAACGAATTTACCGAATTTACCGATTATAACGCAAAAATTTTTCGTTAAAAATTGGTCGTTAAAAATTTACCGAAAAAATTTAACGCACACCCCTGATTCGAACCCCATACCCTTTTTCTGTAAGTCTCCGTCGCTATCCACACGCCCTCCCAGACGTTGCCCAGCTTGCAGTGAATGATTCACTTGAATGTACCCTCCAGCCTCCATGCGGAACCCCAACAAATTGTCAGATTTCTAACATATAAATTATTTGAGCTGCTGACCACGAATCTGCCGTTCCTTTTTCTTAATTATCAATTTTTCATGCACTATTTTCCATCTCAAAGTAGAAGATTGGAGAGCAAGCCAGATCAAATAGCTGAAGAAAGCGATTCTATGTACTGACATTGATAACCTTGATCACTCATGAAGTGCGGGATCACGCTATACGTGAAAACGTTTGTCAGATTTGTGATCAGCGCCTCAATTAGCCTTCAAGATGAAGTATGGGCAAAAACTGCTTTCGATCTCCAGAACCGTGGAAGTACAAGTCTCTACACCTTCGATTAGCAGAGAGTGGTGGGGCAAAATGGGCAGCATCGTTGATAAATTGTATCATACAGGTTAAAATAAGGTTATAACGTCAGTGTGGTACACCACGAAGTTCAAGATACCCTTTACAGAGGCAAAAGAGCAGTGAGCAAGCCCAGCAACGCAGAACCCCAACCCCGGATCCAAACCCATGACCCTTCTCCTGGAAGTGCGCCCCCACAACCACTCGGCCGTCCACTCGCTGCCACCTGGCTCGTGAGCGGTGCACCTCAATGTTCCACCTCGGTTAGTGTATCGCTATCAAGCTAATTGTGAGTTTGCTATAATTCCGCTACTGTTCCAGCCCCAAACCAACCCTCAATAGGTCATTTTGAAAATTGCCACGGGACGTTCATTGACCTCCCTTATCAGTGTCACATGTGCGTGCTTGACTCCCACTCCGTTTCTTTGCCCGCATATAGGTAAGAAAGTATTAGCGGGGAGTGGGGGGGGGGGGGGGGGAGGAAAGAGGTAGAGAGTGACTATGTGATTCGGAAGAGTATTACTGCCATCTTACAGTAAACGGTGTCGACCTGTCAACCAATTCCGGTTAATTTTAATCATGTTTCTGCAGACAAAGCACTTCGGAGAATAAATCGTGATAAAGGGTGGATGGGCGGTCACAGAAGCAGCAAAGATTCTACCCTACCATATCCCGCTGCACCTATGTATCTGCTGCTGCGTCACTGCTGAACTTCAAAGAGGTATTGTAAGGGCACAACTGCAGACGACGTCGTATTAGTGAACATTCCTAACGACAACATTAAGCGGCAGTTGGTTCGGAATAGACTCTACGATCAGCAGTGTCTTTCTGAAAATTGCGTTATTTGCCCAAGTGGAAGATTAGGCGATTGCCCAAAGATTGGAGCAATTTATCAGATCGAATGCTTGCCATGTAACGCCAAATTCATCGGAGAAACGGGAAGAGCTCTTGCAGTACGTGTGAGGGAATATCTATCAAGTACCATCTTAGCCGGTGTAGGAGACAGTTCGGCAAGGAGAGCGTTGGAGGCATTCTGGATTTTCACAAGAAATTCAGTAATGAACAACGGGAATGAGTGTCTTTCTGTTACGAGTGACTTTCTGCCGTTTGTTTCTCATTGTGAACTGTAGAAGGACCGGTCGCCGACAGTGGTGTGTAGTATGCCCCATTCGTCCCTACTGGCTTACTGACGTGGGCGGACATCAGCCCTTGCGGTGGATCCAATTGGTGAGTTCGTTTCTCCCACTTGGTCCCTCCCTTGTGTTCGTGGGGAAAGATCGAAATGCTAGGGTAGCCAAGGCGCTTGGTGGGGACAGCGCAAATGAAAACTTATGCACCACATTCAGGCCTCTGAAGACGACGAGAAGTCGAAACGTCAGGCCCGTCTAAATAAAGAAAAGCCTCGTGTTGGCACAGAAAGTTAAGCTGACTAACGACTTACAATGCCGAGGTTTGAAGAAGAGAGAAGTTGGAGATTACTGAAAGCTTTTATATTATCCTGGTTCCTCGTAGGAGGACTCGCAAAGGAAATTTGGATTTGTCGGCTGCTTCTCATGAAGAGAACTAGCACAGCTGACGGCAATCATGGATTCTCCGGAAGGAACGCGCTAAGGACTAAGGGTTGCTTTCTTGTTTGTCCGAAGAGAACTCGCAAAGAAAGCTTTTCATCTGTTTGCCACTGAGGAGAACTAGTGCAGACTTTTGCGTTGGTTTGAATCCAGACTGATGCACCAATTTGGTGGTTCACCACGACAGTGTCTATAGCGACTTGTAATAATTGGTTTATTATGATATCAATTCAAGAGCACGACACAAATATCACATCAAAGCAGGTTATATAGATAATATGCAGAGGCAGAACTACAAATATATCCGATAGTAGCCAAAGGAGCCAACTAACTCTGGTCTTGAAAGAGGGCACCGCGCCTAGAGTGGACGACTTGAGCGCAATCTCTATTACCTACTTGCGGTGCCCCTAAATTATGCTTGTGTATGTTACTCAATAATACTTATCTCGTAGTGTTCAACTAAGTATGCTAAACCTTATCATTCACTCCTATTTGCTCTATATTATACTATTATATATTCATAAATGTAGACCCTAGTTGGGTATTCACAACATAGTCCACCCATCCCCACTTCCAAACCTAGGATTCAGCTAATTTGTTGTTCGTTATCCGGCTCAAAACCACCGGATAACGAACAACGAAACGGATAGGCCAAAACCCCCGGGACCGAATTACGGATAAAGGCTAATCCGCTCATTCCTGCCTCGCATACTTCTCACACTCGCCGGGACGGCTCCCGCAGACGCCGTACCACTATCTCGAAAACCACGAACTGACATACACTCATCCGAAGCGACGATGGATTGCTCGTAGGACGGCCTGTCGCAAAGAACCTGCCACCTGCAATTGAGTGTCCGCGTTCGGTTTAGTTCGCAGAAGCGAGCAGTTTCCAGTGGCACCGCGAGGTGGAATGGACATCACCACCAATGTGATTGACCACTCTAACTTCATTTATTTCTACTTCATTTCTTCTACATTATTTTCGCACTCTTCTGCTGCACTCATCCATAACCCAGGGATGCGTCTCAAGGTGAACAGGTAAGGATTTGGCTTCAGTCATACTCTTCCAAGAAACTTCCACTAGATTAACTCGTACGTATCAGGTTATCACGAAAAGCCTGGTATAGTCAGAAAGTGTCGTTCGTTCTCAGTACTTCAAGATCGTGAGCGAGATCGCGTGACTAAAAGCGGTAAGATTTTGGCGCGATACGGCAGGCGCCGCCGATATCAAATATTGCCCATCCTGAGACAGTCCCTTCCCCCATTTTTCGAATACGCATGAGCACAACTAACGGGTGACATTTTCACCACTACGTGCACAACCTAGACTGTAGCTACGTACAATGCGCACCACATTGCAGCTCGTCTGCTCCCTGAGCTTTGTGGCAGCCACTGCAACGCGCGTTGGCTCCAAACTCGCCAGGCAAGACCCGCAGATGGAGCGCTCCACGAATCCGTGCACCGGCACCCGACGCTGGGAGCGCCACGTTAGGATTGCCGCTCCACTGACGTGAGCCGCTCTGGGATTGCAACCCAGTTCATGGTCGAATGTAGCTATAGGTGCCTCCACACCCTCTCACTGATTCGACAAGTTTTCGGGAAAACGCGAGTATAGTCAACAACATCTGCAGGACTCATTTTGCACTACGCTAGGAAGGTTGTAACTTCAACGATATATATCTTTTCTGAACAGAATCATAAATCTCACTTGAAATTTGACGGAAACCGGAGGAGGTTGCAAATGCTTCATCGTGGACGTCATGTCGTTCTGTGGGCTGGACTCAATCGATTGCTGAGCTCCTTCCTTCTCATCTTTCTTCATTTCGGTGGGTACCCGCACCACCTGATATGACATTTAATCAAACATGCAAAGCGAAATTCCCTCACCGTGAAGAACTTGCTAACCTTCAACAAGTCTGGAGGCTCACTATTTGCACTGGGAGTTTTCGCATCAACCACAGTTAGTTCAGGAAGGCCACTTCCGCTCTAAATCCAATAAGCTAATGGGATGAATCTGCTACAGGTGAAAAGTCTACGGAATCCTTCGATACGGTTTTACATGAAAAACTATCTATAGAAGACTTCACAGCACTATGGTAGTTCAGAGTGTGGGGGGGGGGGGGAACGGACGGGCACCGTGGCATGCCATAATGTGCTTGCGTGGTGCGTAGATGCGGGGAAGGTTAATGCACTGTCATCCCCTCTTTACGATAACACATCCACTTTCGTTTGCCTCTATGCTTTGGCAAGGAAAGGAATTCCAGAATGTAGGCAAATTTGACACAGGTGCGTTAGTCGGACAACATCCTGCCCCATTCAGTGTTCTCCTCCGCGTCTGCACAAACACAGCTACAGCATTGTTTGTTTGTATTCTTGGCAATCAGCATATCTTTTTTTGTTGCTGACACTTTTTATTAGGCGACCAACTCGCCCCCCCCCCCCCCCGCCCTCCCCCGCCAACTACCACAGCGCCAAAAAAATCAGTGTTACAGTGGAGACATTACCACAGCACAATAATGAAAACATAAGTTTGATTCTTTTCAGAACGATAATACGTTCATATTTAGGTCACACTAGGGTCCAACCAGTTCGTTTTTTGCTTCCTCAGCAGCTTATTATTTACCTTTTGGGATACTCACAGAGCTGTCAACGTGCTTCTACGTTTTACACTTCTAATTAAAACTGCGTCCGTCGAAGGTCCACATCCTGACAAACTGATAAGTGATATGCTTCAAATTCTCACTTCTATTCTACAGAAACGTTTGCACTGTTCCCCCACCCCTGAGTCCCTTCCCCTTTTGCCCAAATAATAAATAATACTTTATTGCTGAGTGCCTTCTTGTGATCAAAACTCTTGCGCCAGGCGGGACTCGATTCATCTTCTCCTTTCCGGACATGGGAGCTAATGTCACACCACTGGCGCTGTATGAGCACACGTAACATCCGCGATTCCCTAGGATATGATTGTAACCTATACTGAATATAAGTATATCCTATCCCTTCAAAATCAAGTGTTTTGAAATTTTTATAAAGAACGCTATCGTGTGCAGAGCATCATATCCACAAGCGATTGAAGACTGATAGCTATACTACTGTTGCAAAGGTACGCGCGAAGAGGAGAGGGAGTTGTTTCCTTCAAATAAAGAATGGTGCAATTATGTTAAATTGAGTCATAATAAAGCATGTAATAAATGTAATTTTCTAAACTTCCTTATGGTTCCTATATCTGAAATCCACAAGATAAAGCAGATAAATGGAGGGTGTTTCTAAGGAACGTAAAGGTATGAGGTACTTTGGAATAAACCAGAAGAAATCTCTTCAAATGCGATCCGACCACATGATAGTAAAACTCGTCGAAGAGGACTTAATTTGTTGTTTCATTTGAGGAAGATTCATTCCAATGTTGACGTCAATCTCTTTTATACTCATGAACGTCACCACTACCACGATTAGGTGTTGGACGCTCATAGGAATAAGGAATATCGAAATATCGAAAACTAAATATAAAATATTTTGTTTAAACTCGAAAATGAGAGCGACTATAAGAAACTCCACCTTTCAAATAATAGGAAAGTGTGTTCCATGATTGCGAAGACCTTGAACCGAAAGAACTAAAGGCCTTCAAAATTTACTGTAGAAACGCGTAGTTAGCACATGACACGTTTATGCGGTGAAAGATGCTGCTGCATGCGCCTCGTTGGCTCACAGCGAGTGATGGTGGGGCGCAGGGCTAGGGGTTCGACTCCCACGCCTTGCCGAATCTTCGGTGTCCATAACCTTCACAAATTTCGTAGGCACACATCCTACTGTAGGCTCCAAGTGCGTGGTCAGTAAGAAGTTGCCCACCCATATATACGATGTACGACGTTGCGCTTCCACGACCTCCAGGGGAACGTTCGTTTGCCATCTCCAATAATATATTCGTTTAGGAGTGAACCTGCCGGTGACTTCCTGAATGTGCTTGTCCCCATCGCTGAGTTACTGCCGAGGTTGAACTAATTGAAAATGAAACCACACACTTTTTCACTTTGAGTAGTCTAGTCATCATTCTAGAGGAAAAAAACTTTTCAGCAACGCGAGGAAAATTAACGATTCATAACTCAATCTCATCGCCAGGAAACATGCTTTCAAACAAAATATAATACTTCAGCGGGTTTACTTTGAATTCCAGAAAAAACGGAAAT
>OX377206.1:43509878-43629184 GCA_947396885.1 Heligmosomoides polygyrus polygyrus
CAGTAAAGCATTTGGAGATATTTGAGACTCACATGAAAGAGCAGGGCGACGGGACTACTGTGACGTGCAAATAGTCAAGATTGCGTCATGCTCCTGCCTGAAACCATGCATTCCAGACTCGATTGATTGCGCATGGACTGAATGCTTGTTACAATCTTGTTGCTACTTGGTCAGATTAACCTGTGCTGTGCTCTTTTAACCGTTTTCCGTCGTCCAGTAGCTGCAGTTATGCCAATTAACCTCTCCATTCAGCTTCACTCTTCCACAGAATGCGTTTTGTAAAATGCGGCTCCTGCTCACATTTAAATCGTGCAATCAATAAACTCGCATGTAACGTGTCCTTCATGAGGTTGTGAAGTTCAAAACGTTAAAAGAAGTACAGCACAGGTTAATATGACCAAGTAGCAACAAGATTTTAACAAGCATTCAGCCTATGCTCAATCAATCGAATATGGAATGCAAGGTTTCAGGCAGGAGCATGGCACAATCTTAACTATTTGCACGTCACAGTGATTCCCTCGCCCGGCTCTTTAATGTGAGTCCCAAATATCTCCAAATGTTTTACTAGCAGCAATGTTACAATCCTTCACATAGTACCTTTATTTTTTAGAATACCGTCCATTTTTCGCAAGCTATAATGTGCAATTAAGTTTAAAATAAGCACAAGTCAATCGAAACGGCCACTTTGTGAAGAAATTATATTATGTATTTAAGTGAAAAACAATCAATCGAGTGTAAAATGGAAAATTTCAGACAGGTGCATGGAGCATTCCATGCCTCTCATATGTCAGAAATATATATGTCAGAATTTCAATTTCTTAAGCTTTCATATGAGCGCTTAACTTCTTCAGTAGTCACCGGCGGGTTCACTCCCAACCGAATAAATTATTGGAGATGGTATCAACAGTTCCTTTCCGCAACCACTCCCAGGAAGACCAGCTGCTGTAGACAAAGGGCGCCTGCATAAATCCACTAACTGGAATTTTTTTCAAACCATTCTACGATCTCCACACCTCCCAATGAACCACCGCTCGTGAGCTGCAGTAGATTGGAAGATCGCCAAAATCGCCTTCGTCAGTGCCGCATGCTTTGACGGAAACCCAAGTAGATCGCTGTGCTTCCGACTGCCGAGAGCTCCGGCATCGGTTCAAGCGAGGAGGCCTGGATCGAGTCCTCGCCAGCGATGAAAAGGGATGCTTCACTGCAACTCCAGAGCCGCAAAGCAATAGATGAAACGCAACGAGCTGGGGATTCTGACGTCAAAACCGGAGCTCTACCGAAAGAAGCTCCTGCTGTGCGTTTGGTGGATGCGTATTGGTCCATGGTACCGGGAGCTGTTCCACGTAGTCAAACCATCCTCGCCGCTCGCTTTTGCCAACAACTCGCCTAGCTCCAGCAAAAATTAGTGGGAAAGAAGTCAATAGGAGGCAGTGTTTCATCCACCAGGGCAACAGCCTACCGCTTACAGCATTTCAGACGCTGGGAAATCAGGCCAGCACCGTACACCCTGAACATTGTGCCGTCTGACTGCCATCTGCTTCCGTTGATGGATCACTTCCTTTATGGTAGGCGCTTCGCCGAAGGCGATGAGGTCATGGCGGTGGTGCACGATTTCTTCGGGTCGGAACCGACCGAATTCTACAGAGATGTGATCCACTCAGTTCATGAAAACACTGAAAATTCAATGGCATTTTGAAATAAAACTTCGCAGATCAATTCTAACTATCAAAATTATCTACTATTGACATGACAATTTAAATCATGCTAATACGTTTTCGAAATGATCGCCTTCAACCTCCACCCAGTCCTTCAGGCGTTCGACAAAGGCTTCGCATGTGGCACGCAGGTACGGGGCTTCTTTAAGAGATTCCAAATTTGGGTGCCTCTTTTACTCTAAGACGGCCCACACAGAATAATCCATTGGGTTAAGGTTCGGAGAACTGGAGGGCCATTCGTCGTGTGTGATGAAGTCAGGCAGCTGCTCGGCGCTCCTTTCCTGGACCACCTTTTGTGTGCCGGAGCAGAATCTTGTTGAAAGCACCAGTAGGCTTCTCCGAAGGGGGAATCGGCCCATTTGCAGGATATCCTCGTAAACCGCTGCGTTGATTTTCACGCCAGCTTCGACGAAAACAAGTGAAGTTGTTCCTGAAGATGTGACTCCTCCCCAAACCATAATGGATTGAGGCTTTTTCGCACTTTCCTGAAGTCGTCCTCTAGCGGTAGCATCAGCAAGCGAGTCCTCAATAATCCTCTCATTTTGGGAGTTGAAGGCTGATTCAACGTGAAAATCTTTTCATCGCTAAAGACGATGTTTACAGCGCGTGCCACCGTGAGTCGTTGCAGCAATCTTCTGCATCTCTCCAATCTCCTCTTCTTCATAGTGTCCCTCAGGAATGGCATTTCTGCCCGCTGGACGAGAGCCGTTACCGACTGGATTCCGCGGGATGTCAAGAGAACACCTGGACGCCCACCAACGCGTTGGTCGGACTTCTTCGTGAAAGCCCTGAATGACCGATATGACGCTCTTCGTGTCCCTCGAGCGAGGAGGATCCACTGGACCACTCTGGCACGCGACATGGAGGAATGGAGACGCTGCTGGCGCCCGCTCGAGCAAGTCGATGATCAACGGGACGACAGGTGATACAGGTGATGCCAAGTGCGATTTTATACGTAACTTTTACTTCAATAAATTGTTCTCATTGTCAATGTAGGAAATTTTGACACAGGAACAACATGAAACAGCGGCAGAATGCCAGAAAAATGTTTCAAATGCAATTTATTAGTGTCGGTGAGGTGAGTGCCACCAGTGTACTCACAGTGTAGGAGGGGACCACACGATCTTCAACTTGATCTACCACCTCGATCAATATTCCCGCCTCTGTTATGCTTACAAAGTCGCGCGGTTATAACAAGCTGCTGCCGCCAACAGTGACTCTACAATGTCTGCTAACCTTCGAGTGGCCATTCACCTATTGACACTGAAGTGCGGATCTCCAATAGATGCTGTCCCTTAGAGAGACGAAATGAAGCTGGCGGATAGGATAGCAAGTATCCTACAGGATTTCGAACTGCGACAGCTGGAAATCGAAGAAATGGAGAAGTTGGAGGTAGTGGAAGAAGAGGACCAAGAGTTTCAACCAGAATAGGAGTGTGCCGGAGTCACGACCTCCAGTTCCCACTAACCAGTGAAAGCACTATCACGTTTTCGGGAGGACAGATCGTTTCGGAGGAAAATGTTTGGCTATACTAAAATTGTTATCCTATACAAGTTTAAGAACTGGGGAAAGTGGACTGCATCGCGATTCAAGGCTTGGGCTGGAGCGGAGTACCACTGGGCAATAACTGTGAAGCAATGAAATATTTGTAAATTTGAAGGTTGTGCCACTGGTGTGTTGACTGTTATGCCATCCTATTCTGGAAAGGCTGATTGAGTTCGCGTGGTACAGGGCTGGCTACTTGACGACACATCCTGGTGCTTCGAAAACCCGAGTGGAATGGCATTCCCGGAAGACCTCGGCCCATGTGATGAGTCAGGATGTGAAGAAACTCTAGCCTTCATACGTTGTTCATACTGTGATCGGTCCTACTGTTCTATGCACTTTGTGCCTGTTTATCATTGCTGCTGGAGTTATTTCATAAATATTTCATATATAATCGTATTTGGCATATTTCGGACAATACTGGTAAATTACGAGATGTCGACAAACAATAGGTAGTAAAAACATCTTACCGTAGCATACTCCAAAAACAAGTTCAGATATGGACATCTCTATGGAAATCCGATGCTATGATAAAAGTGCAAAAACGCGGCGCAGCATGCGATCCGAACCCTAGATCTCACGAAGCCGTGGTAAGCTCGACGCTGCGGACCCTTAACCATTACACCCTCCTACTCGTTTGCCTCAAGAATTCGGTAAAAACAAAACATGCTCTGTTACTATTTGGAGGACGGAGATTCTCCCTATAGTACTCGTTCTTGCCGTTCCAGCGTACCGCTCAGACAGTCCCCTTGTTAGTAGTCCTCGCTGGCGGTCCAGCCTTACTGGTCCCCCTTTATTGGTCCCCTCTTACCCGTCTCCCTTTACTGATCCCCCTTACTCTTCTGAATATCGTGGCACGCTGGACGCCTTCGGCAAGTCTTCTGAATCGCGACATCGGAGCATGATCGCCATTTCACCCTGACGCTCTACCCGCTCAACAAATCGTAAGCTTGATTTATCCGCGGCCCAGCTTTTGCGTTCACCAGCAATCGCCCATGCTTAAGCTGGAAGAAAAACCTGTTGACATATGCCGCCCTGTCGAAGGGATCCCTTGGCTTTGGTCATTATATACAAGTGCCCCGTCAAGCCTATCGGAGTGCCCCACACCTGCGCGCGTCGCGCGATGTTGCGGTATCACAAGGTCTATGTTATACTTCGGCGACGTCGCCGGCTACAGTGTTGAACGAGTGCTACGTAGTGCGTGGTAGCCCGCGCAGTGCAATACAGCGTCGCCGACGCTGCCACCGACGCTGTCAACGATGTAGCCGACAGCAGGGTCGGTGACAACTCGTCACAGCACAGCGACAACCTGTCGCTGCCCGTCTGGCTGCATCAGTGCGCATTTTCAAAGTCATCCAAGGGTTGGAAAAAAACGCGCTCCAATGGAGTGATTTGATTCTCTCAGCATCAATGATACTGCCACTGCGAGAAAATGAAAAGTGAGATGTTGCATAATAGTATGGAGCAGTGTATCACGCAAACGAGTGCTACAATCTCCTTTCTCTACATCTAGTAGGGCTCATTACCGTTCGTGGTTGTCCTTGCCTTCTCTGCCTCTTTCGTTTGGTACCGTTCACAGCTAGATCGACGGTATGCGTTGGATCGTCGTTCCCGGCAGTGCCGTCATCCCCACTTGAGCTCCAATTCCAAATCGAGAAGTGCAAACGACAGAGGCAAGGAGCGCCCGCCTCGTCATGCGAGGTTAGCTGACTTCTCACGTGAACGTAAAACGCTCGGCCCATTCCTAAGCGTGCGATCAATGAGATATTATTTCTCTGCCTAATCGATACCATCTTTGGTGTGCTTTTCGTGTACAATGACGGCGCTTGATGACCAAAAACATAGCTCGAAGGGTTCTTTGCCGTAGATGAGGTCAGCGCAGCACAATTAACTGACTAGCGTTTCTATTCACAGACTGTTTACCAAATAATGACATTGAAAACGTGTTCCCATGCGAAAAATGCGCTGAGATGCTACAAGGCACCAGATGCACCCCTGCAGTCGCCGCTGTCGCCGACGCTCTAGACGACGATGTCGGTAACAGGTAGTCTGCGACCGGTTGTCGGCGACGGGTAGCAGCGTCGCCGACGTGTCACCGAAGTATAACATAGGCATAAGCTAAGGACAATCACACCAAGTGTCATTAGAGTGTGATTTCGCAAATTCAGCATCTATGAAAGCAACATCGAGAGGAATCGTTATTTATTAGGTTGGTGCATAAGTTCTCGGACATTTGATCCCTCTTGAATTGAAAGCGCATTTTCCTGCCAAATTTCTCACATGTATCAACGCTTAAATGATCGATCGATAGAGAAAGGAAAGGGCTACAAAACTGTTCCTAACATTTACTTCTGCGTTGTTAACGTCAGCTACTATGGCTAAGCAATTCATCCCAACTGAGACGCATATTCGGCACGTCATGTTATTCCTGCATCAATCTGGCCTCAACGCCAACGAATCGTATCGTCGCCTGAAGGATGTTTACAACGAGAGTGCTCCTGCTCGTACTGTGCACCAGTGGTTCCCGAAGTTTGCAGTTGATGAATTCTCCATTGAAGATAATGAACGAGAAGGGCGCCCGATTACACTGGATTTGGATGGCTTCCGAAGTAGAGTGGGAGCGGACCCATACCAAACCACTCGCGAACTATCAAGCATTCTTGGTGTTAGTCACTCAACAGTCGTTCGAGGATTGAAGTCGATTGGCAAGGTTCCAAAGTTGGGTCGCTGGGTACCTCACGACTTGAGACAACATGACATGGATCGGAGAGCCGATGTCGCTCTGTCTCTCCTTACCCTCAGACGTACCCACGGATGGCTGGACAACTTTGTCCGATCCACCTTACTCACCAGATCACGCTCCTTCTGATTGCCATTTCTTTTCAAGTCTTCAACGCTATATGGACGGCCAGCAATTTATGAACCGAGAGGATGTCAAGGAGGCACTGCTCACATTTTTCAAATCACAACCGGCCACGTTTTGGAGAAAAGGCATCCATGACTTACCAGCACGTTGGCGAAAGACAATTGATGTAAAGGGTGGTTACTTCATATGATTTGATATTGTTGTTCGTATGTTGTGATAATAAATATTTCATGCCCCAAATGTCCGAGAACTTATGCACCAGTAGGTTGTTCGCCTTGGTCTGATCGGAAATAAGACGGAACTCCTAGCTGCTTCCTCTCGTAAAGTAGCTCGAGAACGATTTCTTCAATCACGCTAAAACTATGAAACTCCAATATCGAACTGAACTCCAATATTCGCACCTTTGATATAAAACATAAGAAAATGTAAAATTCAAAGAAGTAAAGAAAGGTGTAAAATATTAGAATTTGTAAAATTATAACTAATTAAAAGAATGTTGTTACAAAATATAAAACATATAAAAAGGTTCGTTCCGCCACTGCCTTCAGAACCTTCGTGTTATACCCCCCGTGGCTCTTCAGTGAAGAAGAGTAGTATATTTTAAGATTTCTTTTAAAACTGCCTATAAAAGGAGGGAGATAGGAAAACGAAAATGGAAAAGAGAAGAAAGATAGAAAAGAGTGAAGGAGGAAAGATGAAGAACCAGAGATATTTGAAAGAATTAGAAAGTGAAAATAAATGAGGAGTAAAAAAATTAAATAAACCACGAGTTACAATTCAAAGAAGTAATAAAAGATGATTTTATGGGTTCAAAGTGACTACTTAAATGTATTATTATAGTTATTGTAATTCATTATTATCAAGATTTGTTATCCCATCACTTTATAATTATGGTAGCTTATTCATCTAATTATTTACTATTTTATTTTATTTTTGTTTATTTTTGTTTTATTATTTATTTTTTATTATTTTATTACTTCTATTATTTATTTTTATTACTACAACAAGAACAGTTTTTTCAAACAATGAAAGACACCGTTTTTTACTACCGCCGTACTCCGTAGCTGCAAATCAAATATGACAAAACTGGTTGTACCACTGAGGAAATTTATCCGACATACACCCATAGTCGAATGCAGAATGCAAAAAAACCAACAACAACATCAGACGGTATCGCTTCACTGCTAAGGGTTTTTCATTTTTATTTTTTACTTTATGGTAAGATTAGTTATGTCAATAGGGGCCTGTTCATACTTCACGACAAGAACGACAAAAGCGACAAGAGCGACAAGGGCGACTGGGCCGACGGATGTAGTATGGTGTACGTAAATAATCACGCATTTCACACTACATTCGTCGCGGACGGAGTGTGGTGTACGCAATTATTTACGTACACCACACTCTGTCGCCCCAGCCGCTCCAGTCGCTCATGTCGCTCTTGTCGCTTTTGTCGCTCTTGTCGCGAAGTATGAACAGGCCCTAAGCAGTAGTAGTAAATAAGATTTGGAAATTATTTTATTTTGATACATCTTCATTCTTCAAACGGCTTTCGTAAAAATATACTTAGATTGTCTTTGAATTGATGAATTTTGAACTCATAATATATAAATCTATTATACTCTATAATAGCGTGCTAAGCGATGAGTCATGCCACCGATCGGCGCCGCGGGTGCGTAGCGTTCGTATCGACTGGTTGTAGGCGTCGCTGCCGCGCGCCCAGGTGGCCATACCTGCGGCGCCATTCTCTGCTCGCCATCTCCGCTCACGCTGTGACACCCGTCGCGCGCGCGGCGGGTGTCACAGCGTGAGCGGAGACGGCGAGCAGGGAATGACGCCGCAGGTATGGCCAGCTGGGCGAGCTGCCGCGCGCCTACAACCAGCCGACACGAAAGCCCCCCCCCCCCTCCGGAAATTAGCCATAAATAGAGGAAAATCGGAAGGGGGGAATGGGGGGTAAAATGGGGGAAATTACGACAAAATAGTGAAAAATACCCAGACGTCTCCTCTCTGCCGGGGAACTTCACACTGGGGCAATCCAGGTCGCTGAACTCGGATCTGAAGTTTGTTTTTGAAGTATCGATCGCCATCAATCGATATTGATCAAATTACGGTGCGGAAAAATAGCGGAAAATACCCAGACGTCCTCTATCTGCCTGTAAAACTTCAGCTCTGGGGGAATCGCGGTCGCTGAACACGAATCTGAAGTCCGTTTTTGAAGTATTGATCGCTACCAATCGATATTGATCAAACTATCGATTTTTGTGGATGTCGTCCAAGCGGTCCGAAACTTTACCCAGGGGCAGTCGAGGTCGCTTAAGACGAATCTGAAGTTCATTTTTGAATTATCGATCGCCATCAGTCGATATTGATCAAACTACGGGTCGCCAAAATAGCGGAAAATACTCAGATGTCTCCTACGTGCCAGGGGATTCAGAAGAAAAGTTTTAAAAGTTTTCGAAAACCGAACAATCGAATAACTCAATTTCGAAGGCACATTCCCTAGAGATCCGAAAGAAGGCAGAACAAAACCACAATTGTGGACGAAAAGAGTTGAATTTAGGAAGACAACTGAATAATCGTTTACAATCCAATTAGAAGACCATAATAACAAGATACTTGGTTATTCCTTTCGCAAAGTAGAGGACATTCCTCAGGGATGAGGCCCCACCAACGGTAGGAATTTTCCTCACTTCTACGCATAATTTGTTATCTGCCACGTGTTCTTCATTTTCAAGACGATGACACTAACTTCTCGCATTGTTCTATTACCAGCATCCTTCGTCTGCTTCGGGTAGGGCGGGCAAGCCGGAAACTTAGCCTAATCCAAGCTAGGGATGCTTCAGCAGCCAGCGTCCGTCGCCGTACGCTGGACGTGCGGACCACGCCAGGCTTCCCGGCTTCGGGTATAACATATTTTCTTCAGCACACATATAAAGCCGTAAGGTTTGTAAGCTAGCTTTTATCCTAGCATGTTCAAGAGTCAGCTCTTTGCTCCCGTTCAGCTTTTTCTAGCTTTGACAAGAAAAGGATACGGATAAAGGACGCCACTAGTCAACGAACTGGTGGAGGGGCCACCTTTTAGTCTGTGGTTTTCTTTCTTTGTGAGAAGGCCCATGAATGTCGATTAACATAAAAATGGAACAACACCATTCAATGGAACAACGAGGGGTACGACACAGTAGTGTTGGATATCAGTTAAATTTTCACGCAACACAAAATGCGTTATGGGGTGCCTTGCATGGTGACCCCCTCCTCCTTCGAGCACATTCGCACAAAGTTAATAAAACAGCGTGCTTCTATGCATAGTCATTGTACGCGGTTTGAAATTCGCGCGTGGGTTGGTTTTGAAAAGAATGATGGTTTTGACGTTAATAGAGCGCGTTTTCCAACGGCGACAATTCGTCCGCAGTTTCAGTGCACGTTTAATGAGGAATTGCTCTGACCTGCACATGGTAAAACAGAACATTTTCTAATACACTACGACCACGGCGGACGCGATGCTTGGCAACGATTTCGACGCTAGAATGCTAGAATGCGCAGGCACATAGACTCGTTACAATTAGGACGCCGTATTCCCATCGGAGCACGCAATAAGAAAGGGCTCTAAACGATTCCCAAACCGCTTGAAATGGCCCAGGGAAATAGTTTAAGTTAGCATTTCACTGATACATTCATACATGTATTTTGTAATACATCATAACCTTTACAAAAAAATTGTATTTTATCACTTGAAGACGTTTGTCAGGCTTTTGTTTATCAAAATCGTAGTTTATTATCACTTATTATCATCAGTTGAAACAACCAGTATAGGATCAACTATACGCACAGCTATAGTTGTGCTCTCGCAAAATTTTCAAATATTGGAATGGTTTCAAATGCCCGCAATTTTCGAGTGTTCGAATTCAAGCATAATCGAAAAGTGGTTTTATGATGATTAGGATTCGAATACACGCGAAAAACGCGATTACTTAAATTTCGAGTTCATTATCCAGATTCGAAAGAAAATCATTAAAATACCGGTTTGAATAGGCCATCCGAACAAAACTATGCACAACACTAGACATGAAAATGAGATAGTACCCAAAACCAGAATATCGCCACCAGAATCGACTAGACAGCAGCAGTTTCGTGACGCTGCTTAATGCTCATTAGATTTTCGAGAATACTCAGGGATTATAATAACCTAGAAAAATCGGACTCTTACATCTAGGTATGTTCAACAGCAACCAACAAAATATCGCATTATCTCTAGTTAACTGCCACTTCTATTTGAAATCCCTCTTTAATTCACTATGACGAATCCCTCGATCTCAAGCATTGTTCGATTTCGAAATACGTTCTAACAAAACTTCGCGATTTTCAAATCCGAGCCCTCCAAATGAAATCGCAGATTGATGACCGCGAAAAAGCATTGTTTGAATATTGTTCGAAACCGAACAATGTTCGAACAATGTCAAGAGTCGGCCGCCAGAACCCTCGAAAGGAAATCGCAAATCGTTCCCGCCAATTATCGTAGGCGCAGAAGTGGAGCGAGCATGAACGTGGGTTCTTCGGGGAACGGAGACGATCCATACTCAGGCGGCCTACTCTTGATATTGGTCGAACGTTGTTCGATTTCGAACAATATCCGAGCAATACTTTTTCGCAATATTCGATTACGAACAATATTCGAACAATGCTTTTTCGCCATCTTCGATGTCGAACAATGTTCGAACAACGTCTTCCTATCTTCGATTTCGAACAATCTCCCAATGATGCTTTTCCGCGAAAGTCGATTTCGAACAATGTTCGAATAATGGTTTTCGCGAAAGTCGATTTCGATCATTGTTCGAATAACGGTTTTTCGCGAAATACGATTTCGATCATTGTTCGAATGACGGTTTTTTCGCGAAAATCGATTTCGAACATTGTTCGAATGACGGTTTTTCGCGAAAATCGATTTCGAACAATGTTCGAATAATGGTTTTCGCGAAAGTCGATTTCGATCATTGTTCGAATAACGGTTTTTCGCGAAATACGATTTCGATCATTGTTCGAATGACGGTTTTTCGCGAAAATCGATTTCGAACATTGTTCGAATGACGGTTTTTCGCGAAAATCGATTTCGAACAATGTTCGAATAACGGTTTTTCGCGAAATACGATTTCGATCATTGTTCGAATAACGGTTTTTAGCGAAAATCGATTTCGAACATTGTTCGAATGACGGTTTTTCGCGAAAATCGATTTCGAACAATGTTCGAATAACGGTTTTTTCGCGAAAGTCGATTTCGATCATTGTTCGAATAACGGTTTTTCGCGAAAGTCGATTTCGACCATTGTTCGAATAACGGTTTTTCGCGAAATACGATTTCGAGTATTGTTCGAACAACAACGATTTACGATTTTCGAGTAATCGAGCGATTAATTGTTTGAAATCGCTCGAACAGTTATTCGGCTCGAATAATTCAGGTCAAGTCTACTACTAGTAGATCATCCATGTATCTGTATGGTATAAACATGTAATTACTACTAGCCACAAACGATTTAGCGAATTCGTATTCCAATATAGACATTGTGATATCTGCATGTAGTGGACTAATGTTACCTCCTTGAGGAACACCTTTATTTTGTCTATAATTTGTTGAGCCAAATAGCTTGCATATTCTGTATCCATTACACGCTATAAAATTTTTACTGGCATTTTTGAAACAGGTTTTGAGTAGAACCCTCTATTTTGCCTAAGATAGTCTTATGAGGTAGGTTAGTAAACATCATTAAAGTTCGCCAGTAGAGTTTTAAATGGTCGTCTTGTAGTGTGCTTAGTTCGTAGGCAATATTTGTATTATTAATTGCCCGATATATCTTCGTAGATCTGCTTTGGTTAGTTACTATGCTACACTAGTTAATGAAACGCTTCTTAACAAATGTGAATATACATTGTAATTGTAAGGCAAGGTTTTTAATACTACTATTGGATGCGCCTGTAATCAATCTGAAACTTATTGGGTCCTTGTGCATTTTAGGTAGGCACTAGATTATAGGAATTTCGGTTTCACTGTTAATTCCCAAACCGCTATTCCTATCGAAAACGTTATGTCTACATACGTAAGATGACACGATTCGTTGAGGTTGGGTATGTGGTTATACACTTTGTCGGTTTGATCTTTTGTTGTGAAGAGTACATTCTTTCTATCAATGGCTATTCCCAGTTGTTTCATAGTTAATTTTAGGTAGTATTTTTTACATATTACACCGTAGTTAGTAGAGGCTTTGTCTAGCGGGCAAAAGACAAAGTGATCTTGGTAGTATTTTATTTGAATATATCGGATAACTTAGATTTTTCTTGATTATTATTTAGTACAGGTCAACATGCATTTATGTTGTCAGCATTCAATTCATATTTATTTTTGATCTTTTCGATGATAGCGTCAACAGCGTCGTTATATATGACCTTCATCTTTTCTTTATCTAGTTTTTTATTTACCCTATAGTTAGTGCCTTTACTAAGTACTTTTCTTCGAGCTGTATCTTCAGAAATTTCTAAATTATCTGTTATAATATCATTATGATGTTTGTCGACAAATTTATTACCGTTTACATAAATTGTTTCACATAGACAGGGACTAGATAAAATATGAAAAATGTTATTGTTTAATGACCTAAGAAATTTATTGTAATTAAAGAATTTGGTTGATACTGGAGGATCGTATTGTAGACTACTCCAAAAAAAATTTATTTGATTGCAGTAACCATAATTTCGATAGAATAGATGCTACCAAATACTTTATTGAAGTTGATTATATCTAATTTAGTGTGTATGTAAGGTACTACTACATTAAAATAATCCTTTTTCACAGAATTATTGTTAATTTGTATGTAGCTATATTTGGCTGTTGTCAGTAAGCAATACAGAGCAAGTTTTGCTTTTTGTTTAAGATGTTTTGGAAAGAGTGGATCAAGACATAATTCCAACAGTTTTATTACATTTCTTTTTGAAAGACTTTTAAGGAGTCTATAAAGCTTCATAATGTGAAGGTTATTTTCATTGTTGTTGAGATAGTTAAGAACTTCAGTATATTTGTTGTGGTCCTGTTGTTGATTTATTGTCTTTTTTCCTCTATTTGTTCTCTCTTTAATGAAATTTAATGAGAAGTAAGGATGGTTAACTTTATGCTTTATGGGATTAGTAATGTTAGTTGTATTACCATATCCTTTCATACTGTCATTAAGATCCAGCGGATATGCAGTGTTGAGTAGTTTAATCCAGGAAAGTTCGTTATTAATTTATATATTTTTGCCTTTATTGTTGTCTAGTGAATCTAAAATACAAACGTCAAATTCAGCCTTACAGTTACGCAAGTGAGTATATAAAACATTAAATTTCTTTTTATTATTTATGTAATACATATAATCTTTTATTCTTAAAAATTTTACATTTTATGTTGATTTTTGTACTTTTCTTTTACATTTTAACGTGTATATATATATATATATATATATATATATATATATATATATATATATATATATATATATATTAGGTCATCAAATAAGTAATGTCGTTTTTTCAACCTTGACTTCAATTAAACAAATTTTCAACAAAACTTCATTTCAGCCAACAATGTAATTACCATCATTATCAACAACCTTTCTCCACCTAATGAGCAAATCTTCAATTCCTGAGAATAAAACTGTTGTGGTTTTTGAGTAAAATATGTGAACATAGCCTTTTTAATATCCTCCAAACTTTCAAATCTCTTGCCACTAAGGTAATGTTGTAGAGACCGGAATAAGTGGTAATCCGAAGGTGCAAGATCGGGAGAAGGCGGTGGATGAGGTAGAACCTCCCATCCTAATTCGTCATTTTTTCCAGCGTCCGTTTTGCACAGCACAGTTTTGCATTGGCGTGATGAAGAATTACGCCCTTTCTGTAGGCGATTGCCGGATACTTTTCCAGCAAAGCTTGGTTCACTCGATCCACGGCAAAGATGCATTGCTCACGGTAAAGGTCTGCATCAACGGTCTGTCCAGATTTAAGCACTTCAGAGTGGACAGTTCCACGGATATTCCACAAAACACAGAGGGGTCCCTTTCTGAGCCGAATATTCGGCTTCGCAGTACTTCTTCGTTGTTCATTTTTGGAAAGCCACTGATTTTGCGCCTCGGATTATCGTTCGAGATCCATTTTTTGTCTCCTGTGATCAGTCGATCAAAAACGGGTCTGTTCGGTGTCGTTGAAGCAGTGCGTTGCAAAGTGTCGATCGGTTGGCACGGTTCTCGGCGGATAAATCGTGTGGTACCCAGACACCTGCTATGCATACCTTGCCAATTTGGCGTAGATGAAAATGTATGGTTGATATAGGTTCGTCGAGAGTCCTCGAAAGTTTCTCCACTGTTTGGCAAGGATTCGCCCCCAGTTTTGCCATCAGCATGTCGTTGTCAAATGTTGCGGGTCTTCCTGATCGAGAAGAGTCAGAGAGGTCAAAATTACCGGATTTGAACTTGGAAAACCATCACTGGCATTTGGGAACGTCCAGTGCACCTGGATATACATCGCAGATATTTTTGGTAGCAACTCTTGCGTTACTACCCTTCCGAAACTCGAACAGCATGCAATGCCGAATGTGCTTTTCTGAGATTTGCCAAGCCATTCCACCTAAACTTGCAAACTAACAATTCAAAGAATGGTAGATTCTAAAAGAGCAAGTATCAGTCACCTTAGAATCACTTTAGTGCACCTTCGAAATACACAAATCTGCAGACAAATAATGAGCTAAAACAGTAGTGCACAAAAGACGACATCACTTATAGGATGACCTAATAGTTTCTATACGTTTAAATATAATTTAATTTTGTGATGTTAATGCTAAACAGAATTTGCTCAAATATTTTCCTAAAGCAATTCAACACATCCTAGTTCTACTATATTCCGTCATTTGTCTTATTTTTTATTTATATAGGAGGATTTTTTTTATTACGCTTTTGTATTTTGAACTGAAACTCTGAATACCTAGAAAACACAGTTCCTTTACCTTAATGTATTCATTGTAATATGCATGTTTTATGGAGTTTAATTACACTGCTAGCCTTTACATGTTATGATTTATATAGGCGCATCGTAAGATGCATACATGGATTGAATTGAATTAATATCCTACGGTCTATTTGTGGTTTTGCAAGTGTTGCTATTAATGGCGCACCGCACAAGATACTTCAGTTGGTTTCTGCGTTCGTTTTGTACAAGCAAACTTTTAGCTCAATTCTAATAAATAAATAAACTTCTTAGCCAAGCGTTCTTCTCCCGCTTAGTCCCATGCTTCAAACTAAGCTCGGAACCTCGATAGCTAGTCAAGTTGTCCAAACGTTTTTTCAAAATATGCTTGGCATTTGGTATTCGATGCATGCGAAAACGGATATAATTTCATACTGCTAATTCTTCATGAGGGCGTGTGTAGCGCAGTCGGAGGAGGCGCGACTGTCGCGTGCACCCGATACCAGGTTCCTGGTTCGGATTTCTCGCCCAGGCCAACCAAGCCTTCCATCCCTCCGGGGTCGGTGAATTGGTACCAGACTTGTCTGGGAAGGATAAAGCGCTGACTTGTTCATCGGCTGGCCACCGCAAGTCATTGTATGGCCAAATACGCATTCATGTCGCCTCCACGACATCCCGTAGAAGTAGAATGCGCTGGCGCATCCCAGAAGGGATTGAATAACGCCGTCCTTTATCCTTTATCCTTTAATTCTTCATAAACATTCAGGAATTAATCGCAAATCGCTGCAGTATAAACCTCAAAAGAAGAGCAATTGGCACAGGGCTGAAGATGATCTACCCCAGTTACATGAAATCATAGAACTTGAAATTAGTCTGGGTTAATAAAAAATCAGACAACAACAATGCTACCTAACGAAATCGCACCATTCCTCGTATTGATCCCTACAAATTACTATGAATAAGAACAAAACACATGACACGAATCGCCCTAGCAATGCCCCAAAAGTTACAAATTTTGGCAAGAGCTCCTGCTCGAAAATGAAGCCCCCCGAATTGCTGTGGCGCCGCCCCGAACTCGACAAACTGCATCTTTCTTGACGTTTCCAAGAATCGTAATGGCCGGCACATTAGAGATATTCGGTGGTATTTCTGTTTGCTGGAAAGCTCTTGACCGAAATCTTTTGCTACGGCCTAGGATAGCGATACTAGACCCCTTTGAAATGTAGCCCTCGCTGGTCGCAGTATCGTCAGTAGCAACAACGACTCCCTTCCCCCTCGTCCCGCCCCTCTTCAAGGAGGCCGGGGTGATGCCGCTTTGAGGCAGTCTGTTGTATACCATCAAATAAAGACGTGACATTGATTCCTTTCACACCGTTCAAGGAATACAGCCACTGAACCATCGAGCATATGGCAAAAGGAGGATACTTCCTTCACACACACAGAAACAAGCACAAATACCAGCAGCAAATTCAAGCCTAGAAATACCTTTGACAAGGACTGCAGAAAGTGCTCAACCATTGGCGAGAACTGGAACATCGATGCCGACAATCCTGAACAATTTTTTGAACCAACAAATTCATGCTTGAAAAGAAAAGCTGGTAAAAAAATACATAGCGATAATGCCCACCAGGTGAACTCACACCTGACGTGAGGTTAACCGGGAGATTGGTCGTAATCGATCCTTTGAACTGTATCGTAGTCTTCTCGTTCTTATGACCGCTCTCACCATTCTGTGAAGAACTGCCTGAAACCAGCATTAATATGAAAGCATTTCAAATGCTTTCATCCAAAAAACATGCCTGATCCAATGGATTGGCTTTGCGTAGTAGATGTCTGAGATATCGACTGTATCTCAATGTTCCCTTAAATCAACGTGATTAGAACAGAAGCCTGCAAGGAAGCTCATTATTCCATTAAGAACAATTCAGCGGATCGTCAAGCAGTGCAAGGAGAAAGGAACGTCAGCATAAAGGTAAAGTCAGGGCAAGCTTGTTCTGTGAATACAAGGAAGAACTGCGCGATCATTAAGAAGAGATTCGACAGAAACGACAGCATATCTCTTAACAAGATAGCAAAGAGCCTCAGAATTGCTCGTTCTACTGTCCAGTCAATTGTTAAGAACGAACTAGGTCTTCGGAGCTATCGCCCGCTCAACGGGCAGTAGATGACAGAAGCATCCAAGGAAATCCGAGAGAAAGAGTGCAAGGAGCTGACTGTTTTTCTCAGTACGCCGCGTAGAAGATGTGCTGTGGACAGATGGGAAGATTTTCACTAATTCGCAAAGAAAGCTCAGAATGATCGCCAGCTCCTCAGACTCGATCATGAACACTCTCGGAAAAGGAAGGTCGTCACAAAATATGCCGCCGGTTTTCGTGGAAAGAAACATGAAAATCAACGCTGGAACATACCAAGAGGAGGTTCTGAAAAAAAGTAGTCCCTCCCTTTTATGAAAAAATCCTGAGATGATCTTTCAACAGGACTGGGCTCCTGCGCATGGAGCTAGGACGACGACTGCGTATCTGGACGCCAACTTCCCTGGATACCTAACGAAGGATCAGTGGCCGTCTAACAGGCCAGATTTAAAACCCCTCGACTTTGTCATATGGGGATACCAGACGCTGGAGTCTGTTCGACGTCTCCGTGCTGCCTCCATTTGGCACCGGCTCGGATCACCGTCTTGTCCGTGCGAAGCTGACTCTCAAAAAGAGGATGTTCAAGCGTGACACCCATAAACGGCACCGATGAGGATCCCCACATTCCAGTCTGAGGAGTTGGAATATGCGATAAGGTCGTATGATTGGAATCTTCTTGAAGATCCATCGGAAGACTACGACCTTCTCTCCAAAGGACTGTTGAAATGTGCTAGCAGCTCTTGCGAAGCCACATCGCCGTCTGCTTCAAGACTCAACGCACATGCGATTAAACTCTTGGAGCAAAGAAGAGCTGTTAAACTGGGTCCTACTGCCTCCCATCTGGAAAAAGTCATCATCTCGAAGGCCTGTCGAATTGCAGTGAAGGAGTCCATTCAAGCCTACAGAAGATTGAAGCTGTTAGAAGCGGCTGGGAAAGGTTCAAGCATAAAGCGCTGCAAACGAGATCTCTGCGATCAGAAGGCAATAATGTCAGCCCTTGTGGATAAGGATGGAACAACGCAAACGTCTCGAAGAGCGATGGAGGCCATCGTTCAGGAATTCTACACAGATCTGTTCCGTTCTTCCATCACTGTCCCGAAATGCTTGATGCCACCAGCTGAGGAAGTACCTCCCATTCTGGAATCGGAAGTTGCTCATGCTATCAGAAGGATGAAGCCGGGTACTGCTCCCGGACCGGACGGCATTTCTGCTGATCTCCTTCGTGCGGGTGGCAGTGCCGTCTGCTCACTTCTTGCCAAGCACTTCAACCACTACCTTCGACTTGGTAGGATTCCGGACTCATGGAAGGAGTCGAAAACAGTTTTAATCTTCAAAAAAGGTCAGCAGGAGAATATCAACAACTATCGACCCATCAGTCTTCTCTCGGTTGCGTACAAGATCTCCACCAAGATACTGCTTAACTGCATGGAGCGTTGCTTGGATGAATATCAGCCAGTGGAGCAAGCAGGGTTTCGCAAGCATTTCCCCTGCATGGACCATATTCAGACTGTCTCACAGCTCATCGAGAGGAGCCGCGAATACCACCTCCCACTTGTCCTTGTCTTTGTGGATTACCGGAAAGCGTTCGACTCTGTGGAAATCAACGCCGTTTTGAACGCACTTGTGCACGCTGGTATACCATCACCCTACATCCGACTTCTCGACGAATGCTTCTCGAACACATCGACTACCATCCAGCTGTTCGATCGAAAGCTTAAAATTCCTATCGGGAAAGGAGTACGGCAGGGAGACACGATTTCTCCCAAGCTATTCACAGCGGCACTCCAGGATGCCACGAAAGACTTGAACTGGGACGATAAAGGCTACCTTGTCGACGGTAAACGGATCATCAACCTTCGCTTCGCCGACGATATTGTTCTCATCTCTACCAGCACGGCAGAAGTCTAGGAAATGCTGAACGAGTTCAATGTGGCAGGTATGAAGATTGGATTGGACATGAATATGTCCAAGACACAATTTATGGTCAACCAGTGGTGTGACACGGGACTCGTAAGGTTAAATGGAGTCGCTCTACAACAGGTCGACTCCTACGTCTATCTGGGAAGAGAGTTGAACATGGATAACGACCTCGCTCCTAAAATCGCCCGCAGGAGACGCGCAGCATGGGCAGCCTTCAGTTCGATTCGCGAAGTTACCGATCAGGTCAAGGATCCCGGCCTCAAGGCCTCGAAATTTAACGCCTCTGTACTGCCTTCGATGTGTTACGCGACGGAAACCTGACCCGACAACAAGGCAATCGCCAGAGCGATGCAAACTACGCATCGTGCACTGGAGAGATGTCTTCTAAGGACAAGCCTTCGTCAGCAATGGCAAGAAGGCCTGCGAAGCTCGGAGCTACGGGAGAAGTCGTAATTAGCAGACCCGCTGCAGTACATGAAGAAGTCCAAATATCGCTGGGCCGGACACCTGCTTCGACGAAAGGACGATAGATGGAGTCTCCGTGTCACAGAATGGCTCCCGAGAGACCATAAGAGACCACTGGGACGACCGCCAACGCGATGGGCAGACTCATTCTCAAGATCTTTCAGAGAGCGGAGTCTGCCTCACTGGATGCAAGGAGCCAGAGATCGAGCGGTCTGGAAGAGTTGTGGTCCCCGCTGAGAAGACCTCCAGCCGACAAAGGACCAACAAAGTATCAAAGTGAAGTAAGTAAGTATCATAATTAACTAATTAGTTAATGTATTCATGCTTGATTTTTTTAGAATTCTGGAGAGAAAGCATAACAGTATCGATCTGTCTTTTTCGTCCTCAACCAACCATATTGCTAGTGATCTCACGGTCGTCACATACCTCCTCACTGTACAAAAAAAACGTAATACTTCCCTCACCGTCGTCATCCTCCGCGCTTCGTTCAAGTCAAGCTAACATAACCAATGAGAAAACGTCAAGGGAATAAACATCAAACAAGAAACTTCTATGCCCGAAACGCATCTGCCATGGCGATCTCGATCTCCTTATTTAATTAATTAAAATATAAATATAAATAATAATAAATAATTAGTACATAATAAATAAAATAATAGATAAACAATAGTAAGTGAAAATAAAGATAAATCTTTTATCATTTTTTCCAAACTCTCCTCTAATTTTGGACATGAAGTGCAATAGTAAAAATAAAGATAACTCCTTTTCATCCTTTTTTTTTTCAATCTCTCCTCTACTTTTGGGCATGAAGTTCAGTAGTGCTGAAAAACCCACCGTCAATGCCTAACGAAGACGGTCAAGATAAAGAACTATATATTTTGAAGTTGGGACAGGCCCTTGAATGCAACCGACGAACTGTGAAGAAAAGTCGCCTGTTCTCTCGTTCGTGATGTTAGTTTGACTTGAACGAAACGAAGCGCGGATGTAGACTGGTCGCCCGAGGATGACGACGATGGGAAGTATTACGTTTTCTTGTACAATGAGGAGATTGCTGTACGTGACAGCCGTGAGATCACTAGCAATATTGTTGGTTGAGGATGAAAAAGACCATTCGATACTGTTATGCTTTCTCTCCAGAGTTCGAATGGGGGGTCGAAAAAAATCAAACATGAATGCATTAACTAATTGATTAATAAAAAATATAAATAACAAATAATTAATAATGAAGTATAATCAATAAAAACAAAATTAAAATAATAGGGGAATAAATAAATAAAAATAAAACTAAACTTTTTTACCCAATTTTTCCAATTTCTCCTTGGAGTCGTGAAGTACAGTAATGACAGACCCACCGTCAATGCCTAACGAAGACGGTCAAGACATAGAATACTTTCTGTTTTGTACGCAAACGAAAATCACCTGTTCTTCTCAATGGCAAATCGGATGTATTAAGAACGCCGTTGCTTTGCGCGCTTATTTTTGTGCTTATATCGTATCATCCAGGTTAAAATAAGGTTATAATGTCAGTATGGTACACTATCGTGGCCAAGTTACACTTCACATCGACAAAAAGGGATCGCGCAGGCCCAGCAATGCAGAATCCTGCCCCCCGGATCCGAACCTCTGATCCTTTCCCTGAAAGCCCGCCACCTTATCCACTCGGCCGCCCAGTCGCTGTCTCCCTCCTGGTGAGCGGCGCACCTCAATCTTCCACTTCGGTTACTGTATCGCTAACAACCAAATTGAGAGGTCGTCGTAATTCCGCTACCGTTCCAGCCCCAACCCTTTTACAGATTAGATTGTAACCGCGACATGGCAGTTCCAGACGTCAGTTTTGCTTTATCTGCCCGCCCTGAAGTGCAGCAGTTTTTTGCAATTTTTGACCTACCCAGATGTCCGCAGGAAATTTGAAAATCTCTATGGTGCTTCTCATACAGTCCCCTACAACCCCGAATAGGTCACTTTCAAAATTGCCACGGGACGCTCATTGACTTCTCTTGTAAGATGTCTAATATCTAATAAGATGATCTAATAAGAAAGGAGGTGGCATTGCTCTCATTGTCAAAAAAAAACAGCACTCCGTCATGATTGTCTTTTCTGAATCGGTTTTGGGAGCTTATGAAATCTTGGTCTCTGACATTTTGTTCTACTGTGTCGAAGTTCGGATCATCACTGTTTATAGGGCCCCTAACTGTCCTTCCCTCCACAATGACGTCCTCATGAAAGCCATAAGCGTCTTCAATTCCCGTTGTAACAGTTGTATCCCGGCCGGAGACTTCAATCTTCCACACCTTGAACACTTTCCACACTTGCCCTGTGGGGACACCTGCTGTAAGAACTTCAGTAATCTTTTCATTTCTCATGGGTTTAATCAATTCGTTGATTTTCCTACCGGGCTCAACTCGTACCTCGACCTTCTCCTCACAAATGACTCATCACTCTTGGGTTCTGTGTCTCAGTGTCCTCCCATAAGATCTAGCGACCACCCTACTGTAAAGTTTACTTTGTCTATTATCAAGCAACCTCCGTCAGTGCAGCTGTTCAGGGAATTCGCTAGGGGTGATTACGATGGCCTTCGAGCCTACCTGGCTCAAGTTGACTGGCTCGGTTCTTTCAACACTGTCAGTGATATAAATGACGTTTACGAAATGTTCATTACCATCCTTCACCACGCGATTTATGTTCATCCCACTAGGATACAGATCTGGGGCTACTTTCAGGTTACCTGCTTATCTAATCAAGATGTCAGCCGAACTACAAAAGCTGAGGGATCTTGCCACCGAAAAGAATTCCCCCATAACTTGGGAATGCTTCAAAACTCTCAACAGGAAGTACAACAAGAAACTCCACTGCTACAACTCCTACATCGAGAAAAAGCTTATTGAAAAGAATGATCTAAAAGCCCTTTATAAGATTCTAAAACACAGACTCTCTGAAAACCCTTGTATTGGCTTTCTACAATATAACGATATGATAGCACGCACTGACCATGATAAAGCTGAAATGCTCGCTTCCTGTTTCGAAAGAACCTACAATTCGACGTCTAGTTTTTCCCAAATAGAGCTTTCCTCTCCATGCATCGCAATCTCATCTGCTCCATGGTTCTATCGCGAAGACATCATCGACATCCTTCGTGGATGGAAGTCTTCGGCCTCAACAAACCCTGATGGGATTCCTTACGTTGTTTTAAAGAACATTATCATTGAAATTTCAGGACCCCTCGAGTTTATTTTCAATCGCTCCTTCACTCTCGGAGTGGTTCCCTCCAGATGGAAGCACTCAATTGTAGTTCCTCTACCAAAAAAGCATCCACTCTCGGACCCCAATCACTTCAGGCCTATCAGCCCCACTTCAGGTTTTTGTCGCGTTTTCGAAAAGTTGCTCAAGAAACATATCGAAGCTCACATCAACACATTCAATATCATTCCCACCGTTCAGCATGGATTCCGAACAGGTATGTCGGTTGAAACCTCATTACTCTCCTGTTTCAATGAGTGAGTTAAGGCTTACGATAGTAATCACTTCATCGATGTGGTCTATTTCGATTTATGTAAGGCTTTCGATAAGGTTTTCCTCGATTCACTTATACTCATGTTGCATTCTATTGGTCTCAATCCTCGTATCGTTCAGTGGTTGAAGTCCTTCATATCGAACAGGACATTTCAGGTCGTAGTGGGTACTTCTCTTTCTCCAGTGCACGTAGTTTCAAGCGGTGTCCCTCAGGGCGGGGTCCTCTCGCCCTTGTTGCTTAACATCTTCACATCGGACTTGCCACTTGCGCTGGGTGACCTAGGTGTCACCTGTTGTGTTCAGGACAGTGATTCGGACTCTTCCATTCAACAGGCCATAAACAGGGTCGTTGAGTGGTCAACTCGTAATGGCCTCCCGTTATCACGTGGAAAAACCCGTGTTCTTCCCATTGGTAAACATCCTAGACAGCCTCATTATACTCTATCAGGTTTTCCCCTCGACGTCGTTGGGGAGGTGAAGGACTTGGGAGTCTCCTATGACAGTAATCTGAACTTCGATTCGCACTACAAGTCTATCTCAAGTAAAGGTCATCGCAGAGTCTATAATATTTTCAAGGTTCTTCACACTTCGGATCAAAACACTCTACTTAGGACGTTTAAGTTATACATTCGCCCCATCCAGGAGAGCAATACCACCATCTTTTCTCCCTTCAAAAAGGATATTCTTGCACTTGAAAGAGTCCAAAACTTTTTTACCGGGAAACTTTTCCTTCGATGCTTCAGGCTTCCCTATAGTGAAATTCCTAACTCCAGTGGTAGAGACGAGGCCATGGGCATCCCCTCTTTGGAATGAAGAAAGTGCTTCGATCTCCTTATGGATTTCATGATTTTTAAGGGTTTAACTGAGCCCCGAATTTCCGATTTCTTCATTCCAGTAAATTCTCACATTAGAGGAGCAGCCTTGAAATTTACAACCTCGTCGGCAAATACACAGATCAGATCAAAGTTTTTCTCCTCCAGAGCTCGGTCTGTCTTCAATCGTGTTCTTCGTTTTCCTCATTTCTCATCGAGTTATAATACGTTCAAAATCCGCGTTGCTGAGTTTATTACTTAATTTCCCATTGCTCGTGGCATTGTAGTCTCAGTTTCATTGCTACCTCTTCTATGCCTTTCAGTTTTTAATTTGACTCAGTTTTTTTTTCCTTCTGTTTGGGTCTAGTTTTACTAATTTCAATGTGTGTCGGTATTTGACACTCCTGAATAAATGAATAAATAAAATAAATAACTTCCCTGGATACCTAACGAAGGATCAGTGGCCGTCTAACAGACCGGATTTAAAACCCCTCGACTTTGCCATACGGGGATACCCAGAACAGAAGCTGAGGAAGAGGACCATCACCAATATGGACCCCTTCGCCACGAACTTAATCAAGCCTGGGCAGAAATCGACGCCAGCAACCTGCGGCGCACCGTGGAATAAGTGAAACCAAGACTTGAAGCCTGCGTAAAAGCCAAGGGAGGCCACTTCGAAGCGTTTTTATGAAATCCAGTCTACATCTTGTTGCTTATATTGAGGAATAATAAATTTTAAAAAATCTCGCGTATTATTGAAAAAAATGACGTTTTTCATGACGACAATACTTATCGGCCACCTATCGGTGTGCCTCGCACTGGTGCGCTTCGCGTGATGTTGCAGTATCACTAAGCCAATGCCAATCACATTAAGCTAGCTGCTCTGCTTATGCAGCTTTCTTTTTCTTCCCTCCTAGCAGTATAAAAGCAATATTTGAGAACATTATTGCGTTCCGACTTTGCTCTGTCTTCCTTATGATGAGGTGAGCAGTTCTGCGGTATGAAGCCATCCAGACCCCCCCCCCCCACTACACTTAACATCGGCATCATCTCCAGACGGTTTAGAGATGCTGTTGCTTGTGCTGATCAGTGCCTTCATTCCCTAGGTCCTTCGACCCTTCGACGACTCCTGATGCCCCAAATCACGGTCTTCACTTTAGCGCCAATTTAACTGCAGGCACGGCAACTGCAGCTGCATCATCCTCAAACGGTCAACCTCAGGCAAAAATCGGCATTTTCGATAAGTACTGAGCGTATGATCGATTTTTATCACACGACGAAGTCTTTTTGCCAGAACGGAGAATTGCCACATCTCCTAAGATTAAAATAAAAATTCCCTTGAAATGGGAACAGCTGCCATCTAAAGAGCTGAGGATTGCGAAGACGTGGGTGTTAATTCCCCACACCTTATAGAAGAACCAGCGCAGTTTGAAGGTACACAGATAAGAAGAAAGACGAACAGAACCGACAGGCGCCTGCTATTCCACGAAACTCTGTAGGCAATAGGAAGAAATTGGGCAACGGCTCAGCTCACGAGGAGATCAACGACGTGACCGTAAAGATTCTCAAAGCGACCTATATGATTGTAGAACGTTGTCTGCCTGAAGAGCACTGTAGTGGTTTCCGAACTTCCTGCGGACCTTTGAGTAGGTCCAAAATTAAAGAAAACTGTGGCGCTTCAGTGCGGGATGATAACGCAAAACTGACGCCTGGAATACGCTTGGGATAGCTTGTGCTCAGGAATAATCCCGCAAAATGTTAGGAGCAGTGTTCGTTTTTCAACCTAATTTTTAACCTCTTACAGTATGTGAAGAAAGTTCGCCTTCGTCGATATGAGATATGCCGCTGACCATTAGACCATTAAATCATGCTTGTCATGTTGGGGAAGCTTTCGTTAGATGCTATCTATGTGTGATCCCTCTGTAATGTTTTCTACTGGTTTTAGAAGCGTGCATTGTAGTAACCTCATTTGAATGCTCTTTCCTACTCTTTAGGGATTCGGGGAGAAGGGGAGGCATTGCAGATACGAACACTCGTACACTCGACACTCCATCGGCTAAAAAATTCCCCCGTTCAAACTTCGCTTAGGGGTTATTCTGGCACTATTGTACTTTACGGACTCCAGAGGACGGGGAGAGGTCAAAAAAAATTTCGCCCAAACCTCGCCCAGGGGGTTATTTGGGGTGCTGATCACGAATCTGACATCCGTTTTTGAAATTTCGGCCGAGTTACGTTAGGCACTGGTGACTAAGGCTGTCGAGGTCATAATCACCGATTTCGCCAAAACTTCGCCTATGGGGGTTATTTGGGGTGCTGATCACGAATCTGACATCCGTTTCTCGTTTTACGCTGAAGTTTGGGCGCAATCGGTGACCATTACCTTACTCACCGGTACCTACCGTAACCTAGCGTACTACAGCGTAAAACGAAAAACGGATGGATGTCAGAATCGTGATCAGCACAACAAATAACCCCTGGGCGAAGTTTGGGCGAAAAAAAATCGACCTCTCCTCGTCCTCTCCGTCTGGAGTCCGTGAAGTACAATAGTGCCGTTATTTTAAATGCTTATCACGAATCTGGTATATTGTTTTCGGTGTAACGGCGGATTGCAGTAGGTTAGAGTAGATATGGATACTGTGAAAAAACAGCACCCGCACCGCGGTTTTCTTCATCTGGTCGCACTTCGTTTCCAAGGTCGTATCTTGAGCTTAAAATAGCATTCAAAAATTCAATACCCAAAAACGAATGCTAAACTCGTACTCATCACCGCAATAATATCTCTAGACAAACGAGGCGAGTGCGGCTAACCTATCTCCATCACTTCACTTACCCATGGCCTACTTACCTCGTAGTCCACTGTTATCTACTGTAGCAAAAAACGGATACCAGATTCGTGATCAGAAAGAAATACCCCCTCCCGCCACTAAAGAACCTGGGCGAAACAACATCTTCCCGACCTCCAGTCGTGAGAGTCCTTGTGTTCATATCTGTGAAAGAACCCTTCCCCTGAGTAGGGAAGACTGGTCGGTACAAAATAGGCGACAACGCTACCAATGATGCAAGATGGACATTCCAGTTTTGCTCACAGTTGGTAAAATTAGTAAAAGTCACAAGAAACGCGTTCTCCCTAGAAATTGGAAGGGCGATCAGCACATATTTGTGATGGATTAAACCAACAGTTGTCGATCATGTTCGCAATGAGCTACAAAGCTGTCACACACATAGCATCTAACGAGAGCTTCCCTAACAAGACAAGCATGGTTTAATGTCCAACGGTGTACCTCTAATCGACGAAGGCTAGTTTGATTCACAGCCTGCAAAAGGTTAAAAACGAGGTTGAAAAGCGAACAATGTACCCTGCTGAGAGCAAATGCACTCTATGTTGATAAAAATGCGAAAATCGCTACCAGCGATGCACAAACCCCATCCCCGGAATCGATATCTTCATCACTCTCCGGCAAATCCGCCTCACTATCCACTCGGCCATCCAACCGCTGCTGTCTTCCTGTTGGATGCCTCCTGTAAATGTCGTCTCGCTTCTATTAGCAATTCGTCAAATCCTACCTTCTAGCAGTGATTGAAATTCCAAACCTTTTGCAGGATTATTTCTGAACACGACAAGGGTACTCCAAGCGTCAGGTCGTCAAACAAACGTGTTAACAGTTCGCACTGAGTTACAATCCTGTGTAGGTCGCTTTGAGAATGTCCACGGTCACCTTGTTGGCATTCCTCGTCAGAAAAAGAAGTGCGGAGCTAGTGGAGCATTAGGTCACTTCTGTTGTGAGTGTTTCAAACGGCAAAAGGCCTATTGTAAGCTCTGCTAGAAAAAGGGTCATTTTACTGTAACATGAAGAAGGCAGAGTAAGTACGGAAGAAACTACTCCCGTTTGAAACGACAGAAATGACTCTTCTTAAGCAAATTCTTAAAACAGGAAATGAAACTCCTGGGAAAGGTTGTTGATGACGACGGCAGACCATCGCCTAATAAGTAGAAAGTAATTGTAAACATGCATGAACCTAAGAATTTGAAAGATGGTAAGTCCTACTTAGGTTTGTTACAGTATTATGGGAAGTGTATCTCACGTCTACCAATGTTGGCAGCACTACTAAACAGTCTCAGGAAAGGAGTCCTATAGAGACGGACGAAGAACAAAGGGAAACGTCCAATGCTATCAAGGGAAAATTAACTGCTGCAGAATCGCTAGTTCAATACAACCCGGATGCACCTGCAGCACTGATAATGGATGCCTCAGGATGTAGGCTGGGAGCCGTACTTTATCACCAGTAGGAGGATGGTGCAGAAAAGGTGATAGCCTGTGCATTCCGCTCTCTAACGAAGGAAGGGCGAAACTACGCACAGATATAAAAACAAGCTCTAAGTGTAGTACCATGCCGATGCGTTGAAAATCCTAATTCATTCCTGTGTGGAAGACGTCGTCTACGACCCCTTCCGCACCTTGTACGGCGCCGCTCCCTCTATTAGGAGCGGCTGCAGGGCTGTTTTGGGAGGGTAGACGGCACTCCCTCAACGAATTGGTGGGCACCGGTCAAGCTCTACCAGGATCCTTCCTATCTAATAAATGTGAACCATCGTCTCGCGTGTTATTGTATTCAAGTGCCACCATACCAAAGTTGTCTGCGCCCATCCTGGTCAGAAAGCGTCTTGCCTTGTTAACGGATCATCAACCCCTTGTGCGAATTTTCGGCCTTAAACAAGAGCTGAGCATAATTGCAGAGAAAAGATCGCACTGATGGGCATCAAGGCGTTAAGGCTAATGGCATACTCCTTCGATATGGAGTACAGGAGGGCAGAAGAATTTGGTAATGCCGATGGTCTGTCAAGTTTGCTGGACACAAAGGTGTTACCGAGTGCGGAAAGGATGGTTCATGAAATACTGGAACAGCAGTTTGGTGAAGAAGAGATGTTAGGATTGCCAATGACATACAAAGAAATAACACAGGCCACTAAAGAAGACTGCGTTTCGAAAAATACTGAATTATATTCCAAATGGAGGGGATGAAAATGATTGGCCACCTAAGATGAAGGAAAGTAGGCTGAAGACTTTTGCATTGAAAAAAATCTGCGCTATCGATACACAGAGGACGTATACTACGGAAGAATCGTACACTGATTCCAGACAAGCTTAAAACCCAGGCGTTCAAGATCCTTCATAACAGTCATTATGGCCCAGGTGAGATTGGCGAGCATTATGGTCTGGTTTCCAGATATCAAGCCAGCTATATAAAGAATGGCAAAAGGATGCCAGATATATGCAGCTTACGGTAGATACCCAGTTCGCATTTCATAGCATCACTGAAAAGAGCTGCTGAAAGTGTGGCAAAGGTTGTATTTGATAATGGTGGATACTAAGTCGAAATGGTCTGAGTCCATACACATGAGGTCATCCACTGTAGAAAGAACCACAGCGAAGTTGAAAGAAATCTCTACCAGAAATGGATTGCTCCAACAACATACATCCGATAACGGTCCACCATTTATTTCAAAAGAGCTTCGAGACTACTGTCGAAGCAGATGAACTGAACAAATATTAAAACCGCCGAACCACCCAATTTAGCGGAGCGGAGTCGTTTTTCCGAACAGCACAAGTATGCCTCCGGGTTGAGGGATTGACTTCGAATAAGGCCGAAGAAAGTGCAGTACGGGATCTTTTGTTTGAATACCGAGGAACCCACACGTAGCTATTGGAAAAATCGGCAGCAGAAGTGTTACTAAGGCGTAACCTTAGGGCCACACCTTTCGATTTTAATGTGATAAGTCAAATAAATACGCGTTGGAGATGAGGGAACAGCATGACACGTGTAAAAAAGCGGAAATATAAGAGTTAGATAGGTATACGTACGGAATTACAGCAACACAGGTGACAGGTGGACTCCTGGGATAGTTATAAAGTGTGGAACAGGCACGTACAGAGTAAATAATGAACCGGAGAGCGCAAGGTGCACGCTGGCGAGACAAAGAAACGTGCTATACCACGGAAAGAGGAAGAGGACTACCAGCTAAGAAAGATGGAAAAGAGAAGAAGCATACCGGCGCCGAAAAGCATGCGAAGGCACAAAAGGTGGGAGATCAAATCACAAGTGGAAAGAAACAGCGAATGGAAGACCATACACAGAATCAAGGGGTCAAGAGCTAATATGATTGCAACGGAGGTGATACGGGAGAAGGGAGATAAGCAGGATTATATACGTAAGGCGCTCGAGTACGATGGTATTTTTATGTGGAGTAGCGATGTAGCCCCTTCGTGTGGCCCCTGTTCCTTGTTGCCAGACCACAAGAATTCCTGTCCGTGACAGTGAAGAATCCGATTGAAAAGGTATGTGCTGTGGACGAGGCCTATGCGAACGCCATTACATATGGGTATGACTGTCCTATCACAGATAAATTCAATCGTCCAGCCAATCAGGCGACGAAAAAGAGCTCCAAGGTCGCCTCATATGGTAGCGCGTAAGACACCCACGGCATGGCCGGCAGCGGACTGTGCCTTCAGCAGGCAGGTTCATGTTGCAGGAGCAAGTAGAGAAGCCCGCGATCAGTCCAGAAGCTCTGCACACGGGCTCCAGGACCTAACTCAACTCTGCGGCTCCAGGACCTAATCTTCAAGAAACGTTGAAATGATGCAAAGGCGCATGTTCCTGTCGCGGTCCGATGCTTCCGGGGGGTTCGCGCGGCGTTGGAGTTATGTCTGCCCCCGTCTGCACACGTGATCGCGACCGCTCCCGCTCAGCTCACCGTTCCCGCTCCCACTCCAGAATGGGGGTTGTTGCAGCGGACGATGGAGCGGAGCGACTTCGCGATGATCAATCGTACTCACACCAGAGTTGATGTACTGAAGTTCGAAATAAATGTTCGTGAGTGCTTGAAGATGAAGATGAGTTAAAAGGTAGAGGATTTAGAGGTACTCAGTTCCCAACTGGAAGTATCTCTAACAAGGGAACATCACTTCTCGGCCTTTTGACTCAGATCAAAGTTTAGTTTAGTTTTAAGGGAAGGTTCTGAAGCGCATATCTTAGCGGGGAGAGTGAGTCATATGGGAAGAATCCCCACCCCTCAATTAGTATAAAAGTATGTTGCTTTTTTTCCAAGTCGTTAAACCCAAGGAGTAGGGGGTCCTTGAAGTCACAACGGAATACGGCGCATCATGAGTTTGGGGGTCTTGTACGCCGCGATGCCTCTGCCGGCAAGCGGCTCGGAGCGCAGTGGAAGTGGGGTTGCTTCATGCGAGGGAGGTCGGGGACTTGGTTCTTGTGCGCTGCTGCATTTTTGCATTTCGACTGATTGGTTGAGATTCGAAGGATTCCGGCATCTATACCATTTTCATAGGTTTTTTTTGCGCAACTTTACATCTGCCTGTTGTGGTATTTAACACGATGACGTATAGATGTCCAAAACCAATGATACACTGATACATGTGCATGAGGCAGCACTGGCCACAATACGGATAGCGTAGAAAGCCTACAGGCACCTCATTTTGTTTCCCTACATACATCAATGACCTCGGGAAAACCATTCTGCTCGGATTTTCAAAGGGACCAGGATGTGACGTCAGAGGTGCTAAAATGTGAAACGAAGTCCGTGGACCCCGCAAATTGACCTAAATGGCCATCGATACACTCTTTCCCTCATCTTTACCAGTCACCTGGAAATCAGAGGTCTGCTAAAGGTTTTCTAAACCTAACGCCAACAATGTCCGCTGACAATCGAGTGGTGGAAAACAAGAAGAATATTGCGATTCGCAACTGATAGAGCTGATAGACGTGGAGAGGCAAGCAAGCAGTGGACAAGTGATAAAGTTTTCGGTGGAACACTTGTTTCGGAGGAAAGGGTAAGTCTTCAACTGGATTTCGTCTATGGACCGATGTCATTAGTCCATGTAGGGAAGTAAACTGTGAGGAGCCTGTTTATACGCCGTACCTCCGTACTGTGACCAGTGCTTCTGTTTCATGCACTTTGTACCATGGTATCACTAGTGTTGAACATTTATACATCACTATGTTGAATAGCTTTCTCATTGCCTATCGGTTAGAATCCCGGTCAATAATAAACAAGTCGCAAGAAACTTCATATCCTCTCACCTTGGAACTTCGGCATTGCTGTTAACAATGTTTGTATTAGGGAGAGGGGGAGGGGGCGGGGCAAAAGTAGTGAGACTTTCCATGACGTGGCCACATATGTCGTGACTGAAGTCCGGTTCCGTGCTTCTCGTATTTGCATGTTTGTTTGCTACCTACTGAAGGCCACCTGAGAAGTTGCCACTTCCGCCCTTTCCAGAAGCATGCCAAAACCGCAGTCTGTCTCATGCCGTTACCAGACAATTATAAACGGCGGATATCAGGACAGGCTCACCGTAACCGCAATGCGGGTCGCGCCGAGACTTTGCTGTCTGCGCCCTCCTAGCTCAGAGATCGCGCGTCCGCGTCCACGCTGCGACGTCCGATCGATGTTTTGTGCGCCCGCGATGGAACCGTGTGCAAGCGGGTCGTGGTGCAGTAGGTAAAGGGTTTACTTCATGTGAGGGATGTCGGGGGTTCGGTTCCCGAGCGCCGCGGCGTTTTTGCACTTCAGCTGAGTATCTGAGATCTGGGAGGTTTCGACGTCTACACGACGTTGCGTGTTTTTTGCGCATTGTTTCAGCCGTATGCGCTTCGCCGCTCGAAGAGAGCAGAACCCAGCCGCGGACTCCTCCTGAGCGATGAAAGCAGTCTCCGTACGAGCAGCTTGTATGGCACACACCCCGGAGTCCCTTCCCTAGCCTGGCTCTGCGCTCTTCGCGTTCGAAGAGCGCAGAACCCAGCCGCGAACTCCCCCTGAGTGAAGAAAGCAGTCTCCATACGAGCAGCTTGTATGGCACACCATGGAGTCCCTTCCCTAGCCTTGTTCTGCGTTCCGATTGCACAACGGACGTCTCACCCGACGCCTAAGGTTACGGTGAGCCGGTCCTGATATCCGCCATTTATAATCCTGTGCCGTTACCCCAGTCTGACGAGTCGACCTGTGTCGCGCAAATCTCGCCCAATTCCCAAAATCGAGCAGCTTGGACTCAATAGTCACGCAAGATGAGAAGTACGCCTCGTATATTGACCGTGCCAAACAGCGAGTCTGGGTGAGGCCTAGTGAACTGTTACCGACCTTCGTTCGGCGGGTTGTTCACGGCGAGCAGCACCTTCTGAGCTTCTGAGTCTGCGCCCATGGACCGGTGTACTGGAAGCTGTTTTCCAAAAGCACGACGATGAACTCGAAGGCCGTGGTAAACGAAATAGAAGAGATGGACCTGCGACTCGAACTTATTCAGCCGCAGCGCGTCAAGAAGGTCCTCCCCTTCGACAACGCCGCACCTCATCGGGAACAAGTGACCACGGATAAGCTTGCCCAGCTGGGCTACGTTCACATGCTTCACCCACCTCGCCGAGCATCTTTCCGTGCGACTACCACTACTTCTTCAGCCTATAGGAATTCATGGTCGGAAGGGACACAAGGACCCAAGCAGACTTCACAACCATAACGAGTGGATCAGCACCAGGCCTAAGCAGTTCTGGAAGGATGGGATCAGGAAGTTGGCTGATCGATGGCAGCAAGGTCATTGACCATAATGGCGAATACATTCCTCAGCACCGTTGAGTTGCAAATGAGTTAAAAGAGAATAAAGAAATTTGTTGAATTTGTCTCTTTTCTTTCGGTCCACCCTATCAGTACTGCTGTGCCACGAAGTTGTTAGGTGGAACTTCATTGGTCTGACGTTTCGACCGTCTCGTCGTCTTCAGAGGCCTAAAAACGGTTCGAAGCTTTATCTCTGCAACCTACCGGACCGAACGCCTCACCCACTCTAACGTTTCCGACCTAATTCCCGAAAGAAAAAATCCGAAAGGTGACGACGAACTCACACGATGCTCCACCGCCTGAGTGTAGCAACTGCGCTACTACTCTTCGTCTTGAGGCCTGGCGAATGAGTCACACTACCTGGTCATCACACATTAGTAGTATTGAGGGCAGCACCTCGCTCATGGTCATTCTCAAAGCTCGCAGTGCGGTGCAAACGGGCAGACCACTTGTTATGGGCAAACACTCATTCCGATTGTTCATTCTTCGATTTCTGGAAGAACGCTTCGAGCACTTTTCTAGAGGAGATCTCTGTCTCATGCGTCAAGATCGTGCATCTAACATCAAAATCATCGCTGTGGTGTATTCGACCCTATGCTTGCCGAGTGTAGTTGGTATGTTACAACGTCTTTTACCAGCTAGATGTTGTTTAATGCGAATATATAGAGGTCTCCCGAAGTTCCACCTAACAACCTCGTGGCACAGAAGTACTATAAACATTTTTAATTCGCAAGAAAGTTACTCTCCACAGCATGCAGCTGGAAAACTGCGCAAAAAACCTTTGAAAATAGTATAGATGTCGGAATACTTCAAATCTCAACCAATAAGTTGAAATGCAAAAATGAGACACCGCAAGTGAATTGAACCCCTGACCTCTCTCGCATGAAGCAACGTCACTATCCACTGCGCCCCGAGCCGCTTGCCCCCCCCCCCCAGTGGCATCGCGGGCGTACAATAGAACGCAGAACTCGTGAGGCGCTGATTCCATTGTGACTTCAACAACCCTTTACTCCTCGGGTTTAACCGCTTAGCAAAAAAGAAACACATTTTTATACTAATTGAGGGGTGAAGATTCTTCCTATGCGATTCGCTCTCCTAGCCGAGACATACACCTCAGACTCTTCCCTTGTAAGAGTGACCGGGGTGGTCATTAGGTGGGAGTGTCGGAAAGGGAGGAATAAGATTGTGCGCTGGGCAGATAGGCGACAGACAAGGGAAAGGAAGATAAGAAGGAACCATGGCTATACAAGCGAGTGAGCGTCAAAAATGTGTTACTCAAGGTGTTCTGTACCGTGGCGACAACTGGGCATAGCCTCCTGAAGTTAGTTAGGTTGCATCGAGTCTTTCACACTACGCAAAAAGTAAGCCTGCCTTAATCTGCACCTCACTGATCAGCACCATCAGAATTGCACAGTCATTTCAGTCATTTCCGTACCTGTCAGAAGCGGCTCATGATCGCCGAAAAATGCTTGATTATTCTGAGATGTAAAGCCACTGAAGTGATGTATTCGTGGCGTCCCATCGATTGCCAATGGAGCAGACTTCGTAGGCGATCCCAGTATCGTTGGTGTCTACAACTGTGAAATACACTTGACATGAACAAGATAACGTCAAGGGGTCTACAATTCAGAGATGGGATCGAAAAGCTAAAGAACAATTGTAAGAGTTAGCAAAAATAAGTATAGGAGTAGAATGATAGCGCGACAGACACGACGCTATAATACTTACCAGGGAATGCTGTCAGCTTCCCACGGAACTTCGGGTTGAGACCTATATCATGTGAAAGAGCCAGAGACCGTGGTCACACATATGTAGCCACATTTGCTAAATGGTTCTTCTAAGCGGGTTGTGGCCGGCGAAAGCCACCAGTGTCGCGTAATTTGAGGTGCGGTTGGCAGCGCTGACAGCAGCGGCAGCGGCACAGTGGTAGAGTGCTCGCTTCACAGGATTGGAGTAAGGGTTCGATTCCCGTTGGTGGCGGCGTTTTTACATTTTGTGACCTGTCTTCGGCGAGGACCTATAGTCTCATTTTCAGCACATTTTGAGCGAACGGCTGATGGCGACTGGATTTACGTCTATTAGAATATTCGAAGTTGGAAACGAGTTCAGGAAACGTGTTTTATTCATGGCATAAAGGAAGCTAAAAATTTTGATCAAATCAACTATATATATATACCTGTTGAAACCTTCCTCAACACTGATTGAACAACACTAAAAATTTGTGAAACATACATGTCGTTGACCAACTGTACACCTAGTCATAAACCTAAGCATACGCTAAACGGCTTCTAATCTCATGCGTTGTCTAGCAAGTAGGCCAAGTATTTGGCCTAGTGAGTCAATTTTGAAAGTTTCGATGTGCCATGTTGATTTCTCTTCATTCGGTATACCCTTTTCCCCTGCAAGGGTAGTCTCCACCCTGCTGTCTGAATTCGGATCGCCTGAGGATAGCACTGTGGCTATACGCGAAGAAAGGAATATTGCCGCAAGATTCGCTACCATTCTATGAGAAGATGCTGCAACATTCGTAGAAATAGAGACGAATGAAGAGTTGGATGCTGGCGATTGCACTGATAACGACTCCGAATGGGACTACAATGATGACGAGGATGGAAGCACAACGAGTGGGAACGAAGATTACTTTGGCACCTCCGCTATAAGCCCTGACCAGGTGTGATTGTAACCTACACATAGTGTTTTCTCTACGCATAATGCCAGTTTTCAGTCAACTTCCTTTATGCCATGAATAAAACATGTTTCCAACTTCGAATATCCTTATAGACGTAAACGCAAGCCGCCATCAGCTGTTCGCTCAAAAAGTGCTAAAAATGAGATTATAGGTCCTCGACGAAGACAGGTCACAAAATGCGAAAACGCCGTCACCAACGGGAATCGAACCATGAACCCAATCCTGTGAAGCGAGCACTCTACCACTGTGCCGCTGCCGCTGCTGTCAGCACTGCAACCGCACCTCTAATTAGGCAACACTGGCGGCTTTCGCCGGCCACAACTCGCTTAGAAAGACCATTTAGCAAATTTGGTCTACATATCTGTGATCACCGTCTCGAGCTCTTTCACCTGATATAGGTCTAAATCCGAAGTTCTATGGGAAGCTGACGGCATGGTTAGAGGGGCTCACCATAGCAACTGAATTATAAAATTATATAAAACTGAAATCAACCAGAAATTGCTGACACTGTAGTACAGTGTTTGATTGAGGCGCATTTGCAGCGCTCTTGCGTCACAGCCACACTGTTCGAGGGGATAGCGGCCAGATTTCTAGTGTTCCCTCGGATTTCTAGTGTGCTCACTTCTTTGATATTCATGTTTGAGTACGATGTGGTTGCCTTGGAGTCCTATGTATTTATTTTAGTTAAACGGTGGAACAAGGAATGTCGTTTTTCAAGCTCTGTACCAGGGGTGTGCGTAATTACGATTTACGATTTACGATTTTACGATTTACGGCGATTTCTGTCAAATTTTTACGATTTACGATTTACAACATTTTGTGTCGTGAATCGTAAATTTTCGTAAATGTGATCTTTGATCAACAACCAACTGGCGACCAAATTTATGTGGTCTGGGTTATAAAGATGTGCCCACTCTAATGGTCCCTCTTATAGCTCGTTCTCACTTCCCTTTAGAGTTGATTTTTGATGATCTGATATGTTACTGTGTTGTACAGTACCGTCGTGTTCACAGGCCTCTCGAATCCGACTTCTCCCTTCGCTAACTAACTTTTCCATTTCTTTAACATTGTAAGGGCTGCCGTTTAGAACCTGCCATGTTCAAGAGGAGAAACAAGTGCAATATAATATCAAAGATAAGCTCCTGTCTAGAAGGCTGAGGAGGCTGGGCTCCTCCGCTTCCGGCCCAGAGCAAGCAAGGCACAACGCATTCCTACTGCCGAAGGTTGTTCCATTTCGGCCCATAATCTGTGTTTTGTTTGTATTTATTTTTCCCATGATTGCCTTATGCAGCGTTTTGAATAAATAAATAAATAATAAAAGGAAACTGGAAGCAGTTTTTTAGAGAACGAGGGACAGTATTCTAGCTCCACGTCCTGTTTGGTAATAACGTCGAGTCACTCTGTTTGTAACAGATACATGCTAGCCCTACCGAATAGAATTGACACAAATTCACGATCGAACATCATCCGTGATTGGAAGCGTAGTCTAGAAAGTTGCTACACTCATGTGGAAAGGATAACCCACTAATGTCTCGGTATATGTCGCGAGGACGGGCAGCATTGTGAGGTGGGAACGCCCCATCCAATCAAACCGCATAGAATCGGCATGTCATTCAGAAAGGGCGTGTACAGTCGGTACCCAGATCGGCTGGCATGTTCGGTCTGTGCTCTGGCTGTTGTTGGCTGGCGCGCTCCCACCTACCAATGCTGCTCACCTTCGCGATATGTACCAATGTTTCTATTGGTTTCCATTGAGCTTTATAGGGCTGAGCAAATTGGTATAAAAAGTGCGGTAAAATCGAGCGCGTAGCTTTCCAAGAAAAGGTCGAACTTGTTTTGACAGTTTTGATCTCCATTTCCTGCGGTCTATCGTATTCGCCCTACCTTATCCGCTTATGATGGTGCATACTCTCGGAGAAGAAACGGAGCTGGCGAAGGGTAGCCTAAGCGAGCGTGGGGATTTATTGAATAGTAGAGCTATATTATAAAGTTTTCGAAATCTTACAAGTGCAGACATGGGCAGAAAACCGGCGCACTGGTAGTGGTGAAACGATTTTTAATTTTTAGTTTTGACAGCGAATTTTTCGCTTTGTTTCTGCTAATTCCAAGGCTAATACGCAAGCTAAAAATTGAGAATAAGTTAGGAATTTAATGAATATTGAAACGGTTCAAGCTTTCTGATGGAATGCCATGCATAGGCTTAAGTATAGTTTCTGAATTTACGGTTTTTTTACTTCCCTGAAACGGGTTAAGTTTGGTTTGAAAGATGTTTTACTAGCAGGAAGCTGTGAAAAAAGTAGTTTGATAAGAAAGCTATTCAGCTGAAGCTGAAAATAACACAACAGTTAAATAAATATTAAATCACATCTGATTAACATTGGCCGAAAAAGCTTCAGGAAATTTAGTTGTACTGCACTACAGTTCAGGTGACTCTTACATTTTACGATTTACGATTTACGACAATTTTTTCGTAATTACGATTTACGATTTACGAAATTTTAAATTTCATTTACGCACACCCCTGCTCTGTACGCAATTATCTCTCTTTCGTATCATCGAACAAACCGGATGCGAATCCAGGAATGCTAGAGGTTTAAATCAGGCAGTACGGGAACTTTTAAGAAGAGTGGGATGGAGACTGACGGTTTCATTGAAATCTGCAGGCATTTCCGATCGCTTTTGCTTCCGTCACAAGCCTTTCCTCCACTTCTACATTCGCCCTAGGTTGTCCTGTTGTAACTAAAGTTGCGATGTCGGCACACTAGTGGGGTGAGACTTTATTCACACCAGCAGCCGTCTATTAATTGTGTATTCAATCATTATCCTCTTCTTTTCGTCCTTCTTCTTATCCTCCCGGTCGTCCATCGTCCTGCTAATGCTAACTACCCTATATGACGCTGGTGAGCGGTCTGTCCCCTAACATCTCCCCGTAGTGACGAACTGGTCACTCAGAGGAGACTACCTCTATCTACTCGGGCGAGAGCGATGGAGGTTCACCCTTTTCAGCTACTCCTCCACTCCTCTACTTCCCTTGTGATTAACTCTTTCTCAAAACACTTCATTTGTTTTCAACACTTAATTTCATTCCTTTTTAAATCTCCTTCATTCACTCATTTCAGCTTTCACTACACTTCCCTGTGAGTCACCACTATCTTCCTCTTTGAAGAAAGCACGTCCCACTTCATGCAATCTTTTCGCACCTATCAGCTCCGCTATCCTATTTACCACCGTTCGCTTTCACTGCACATACTCGCCCATTCTTTCCGTCATCTTCCGCTTGCGGGTCGACCTCCTCAACCCGTCGCAACTACTATGGACACCTTCTTCCGCATTTTGCCTCTGGACTTGTTTCGTGATTCTTTCTGGTGGAATTTCTTCCCAATAGCAGACCCGTTTCTTTAATTGGTCGGCATGCGCTACTGTACTCCTTGTCCCATAAGGGATACAGTAAGTATTTGAGCCTATTTCCATGTTACTATTCCTGGCACTCATTTATTCTGGGCCCGGATTCATGAACGATTTACCGGCCGGTAAGTGCAAAATTTACCCCCACTACCCACTTACGCGCGATTCATGAACGCGCGGCGGAAAAAATCCGAGGTAAGTGTCGAGGTAAATGCTACCCCGTCAGCGCGTCGGGGAACATTTACCTCCAAGGCGAGGGTTTTGCTCCGCGGCCAACTTCTGACCCAATGCATGCCTCCGCTGGCCCTTAGCCAGCTCTGAGCTGGCCGCCAGCCGCAAATTCAATGCCTGGCAGGGGCGCCTAGTTGCCGTCGCCATGCGCACGTCCTTCGCCGCACTTCGGTGGGTTGTTTTACCTTTTGTTTTTCTCTATTAGGCTTGCATTCCATGATATTTGGGCTCTGTGGACCATGGCGCCCCACAACGCCACTTATTTTTAAGTGAATTGCTTCCTTTAGTGGCATTGTGGGTCGGCTTGGGGTACCATGAGCCTAGTCCACCACGCAAATCGTAAATTACGACTATGCGTGGGTGGACTATGCCGTCTCCTTAGCCCTACTTGGCATACGTTGCCTATGGAGGCTACTATGGTGGATGGCACCCATTATTAGGCCCACATTTACCATTGTTTCTGTACTTTTTGCTATGCTACTAGTTTCCACCCCTCTCAGTCCCTCCCCCCCCCCCCTCGCCCAACCCCACATTTCACATTTCATTTCCCCTAAATACGATGCTGCTAGTGTCGGTGCCACCAGCGACGTTCCCAGCAGCAAGTGTGACTGCTTGGTTTCGCTGTTAGTTGATGCCAGCGAGTCAGCGGAGGCATGCACATTGGGTCAGAAATTGGCCGCGGAGCGAAACCCTCGCATTGGCCGTCATGAATCAGAAAACGGAGGTAAGTTCGGGGGAAGTAGCCGTCGAGGTAAGTGGGGGTAGAAATTACCTCTGGCCGCGTTCATGAATCCGGTCCCTGGTTAGGATTATAATTTCTTAGATAAACATGCTGTCCAACCTAACCTTCGCTCGCTTGCTTTTTTGTTGCAATTTGCAAGCATCTGCCGGCTATAGGGGCTCAGTTCCTCAGTTCAATGCGCTATATTTATATCCAGCGTTTTTCTGAGAAGGCGTTCCATCAAGGTTTCCGCCGCAGACTTTCCTGTCGCAGGATGTGTATTACTCGATACTCGAATAGAATTCCCGTACCACCGAATCCTCATCCTTTCCTGACCTTAACCCTCTATAAAATCCTTTTTTAAACGTTTGTACAAAGCGTTCAGCCTCTCCGTTAGAGTTATGGTGGGACGGTGGAATAAACGTCAATCGTGTATTTCGACGTTTACAATATTCTTTAAATTCCTTCGCTATGAACTGCGGCCCATCACCTACCACCACCATATGCTCAGGTAACCCCTGTATACAAAACACGTCTTTCAATTTCACTATCGTTTTCTCTGCCGTGGTAGAATTCATTTCGATCACCACTGGCTATTTAGGATTTGCATCTACCATAATAAGCCACATCTTACCGCCCGTTGTTTCGGCAAAGTCCAGATGTAACCTTTGCCACTCTTTTTGAGGTGTTTCCAATGGGTACAGTGGCGTCCTTATAGGGTCATTTCCGAACACAGCACATATTTCGCATGATTGTGCCATCAACCTCATATCCCGGTCTATTTCTGGGTACAACACCTTTTGCCTTCCTAAGGCAGTCATTCTATTCCTCCCGAAATGGCTATTATGCTACATTTTAAGCACTATTCGTTGGATTTTTTTGGGAAGTACTATCGGGTTGCCCCACATTAAGCAGCCATTGTATTTCTGTAGTTCAACGTTCCGTTTTTCAGACGGTTTCATGTTCGGATCTACGACCCTTTCTTGCCATCCCGCCGTTATATGTTATATACCTTTCGCAGTATTTCATCTTCCTGCGTTGCCTTTGCTATGTGTTTCTCATCCAAAGTTATATCTTCCCAAATTTCACTATCCATGCGCTTTTCCTTTACTTCATTAACCATTTGAGCGCTTGGTAGTTCTCTCGGATCTGGAAGCCTCGACAATCCGTCCGCATTCTCAAATCGGACGTTTTCTTGTACTCAATATCAAATGAGTACATCACGAGCCTCAAGCTCCAACGATGCAGCCTTTTTGCGGCTGTTGTGGATATACCATTTTTAGGTCCGACCATTCTCACTAATGGTTAGCGATCGGTCAATAACGTGAATTTACGACCATATAGGAACTGATTAAACTTCTTCACACCGTATACAATGCCCAAGGCTTCCTCTTCTATTTTCGCGTAGTTCTTTTCTTCCTTTATCAGTGTTCGGACGCATATGCTATCACTTCTCTCTTTCATCAGGCATCTTATGATACACCACCGCTCCTAGTCCATATTCGGACGCGTCAGTTGGTAGCACTACCGGTATCTGAGGGTCATAGTGCGTAAATATGTCGGCTTCCGTGAGTCTTTTTTAATCTGGTTAAAGCCCTCTATTTGAGGTATATTCCAATGCCACTTAACTCCTTTTTTTCCTCAATTCACTGAGTGGCGCTGCAATTGTGGAGAGGTTGGGAATGAATTTCTATAATAATGTACCATACCCACAAATGGCTCAACCTCTTTGAGGTTCTTTGGTTCAATCACATTCACCATTGCCTGTATTTTCTTAGGAGACGGCTCTATTCCTTGGGCATTAATTACTTGCCACAAAAAATTCCATCTCCTCTTTCAGAAACTCACACTTTTCACACCTTAGCCGAAATCTTGCCTGTTGCAAATGTGTGGCATCATTCGGTGCTGTTAACGTGATATCATCCAAATATATTATCATTCCTTTAATACCAGCTAGTGTGGTTTCTATTATTCTTTAAAAAATCGCCAGTATAGAGGCGATCCCGAATGGAACTCTTTTAAACTCAAACATCCCTTTGTGTGCGTTTATAGTTGTATATTTCTTGGATTCAGGCTTCAGTTCTACTTGCGTGTATGCATCCGAGAGATCCACCTTAGAAAACTTCTGACCTCCGTTCAACATATGAAACAAATCACCAGGTTTAGGTAACGGATATTTGTTAATGTCCAATTGTGGGTTGACTGTTACTTTATGGTCTCCACAAAGCTTTACTTTCCCTCCTGTTTTAGGTACTACTAATGGCGCGGTGGCCCATTGAGAATGTTCGACCCTCGTCAAGGTGCCATTTCGCACCATTTCCTGGAGTTTTTTTCCTCCATTTTCGAACGTAATGCTATCGGGATTGATCTTTCTCGGCAAACTTTCGGAGTCTCTAACCTGTTTTCATCTTTAAAGAGACTTTTTTCGTTGTACATTTTCCAAGTCTCTTCTCAAAAAGAGCTTTTTCCCTCTAGTATGTGCAATAACTTTGTGCGCGACTCGCTTTGAGTGTAGCTATTGTTCTGCATGGTACTTTGTGCTACATTCCGGACATGTGGTCCGCAGTTGTTTTTATCCCTTTTTATCATATCTCGACCACACAATGGATGTGCTGATGAGGGCAGTACATATATATCCACCGTTTCATAATTGCCGTCAAATGCCACCTCTACTTTGCACTTTCCCTTAAAGCTGACGGGGCTGTTATTATAAGCTGTGGTCTCTAATCTTGTCGGAATGATTTTTGGCTTGCCTGTTCCCTGTTAAGTTTTATCATCTATAATAGAAACAGCTACACCAATATCCAGATCAAAGTTTATTTCACTGTCGTTCACTAATACAGGAGGCAATATGGCTGGCTTTACAGTTGCACGTTGGCTCGGATTAATGTGGCCAATAATCTCGATGGTAATTCCATCGTCTCGACATTCTTCCATTTTGACTCGCGTTGCGCGGTCTATGGTCACTGCTCTACGTAACACCTTTTCCTGACGATTCCAACGTTCACCTGTATGTTATTCACTGTCAAATTGGCACTATCTCCTTCGTCGGAGACGTCGGGCTCCGCACAGCAATGTGTCTGGCGGGATACTTTAGCCGGGGAATTCATCCCCATGCTCTGGGCAAATGTCCTTGTCGAGAACATATCGCACAGAAACATTGATTTTGCTTTTGAAGAAACATTGATTTGAAAGGTGTCCTCGACCCGCACATACCTGGCATCGCGGCTCTTTGCGGAGGGCCCCAGATCGCTTGCTTGCACCAACCCTCTATTTGGAGCTGCTCTAGCGCGCTCTCCCATTGTTTTTGGACACATACGATCCGTTCTCTCTGACCGTGCTCGAGAGGGAACCCTACCGTTCCTAGCATCCACTGTCGCTACACCAACCTCCGTCGATTCTTGTTTCAAGTGTGGTGCGTTTTTGCCCACACGCTCGAAAGCTTCTGCGCCTTTCGAGTGCCTCTTTAGAAGTCATTTCTTCCCTCTCAAGCAGTCGTTTCTGTGTTTCCACAGAGCTTAGCCCACCTACGAATACCATCGGGATAACGGGTCACGGAAATCTCTCACCTTTTCAAATCAGCACTCATTTGTGGACTTCTGCAGTTCAGCGTAGAAGTCCTGCAGTGTCTGTCCAGGCTTTTGCGCCCTGGACATTAGACCAAATCTCTCGACCATTAACTTTTTCGGTTGAAAATGGTTCTCCAGCGCCTGAATCAGGTCGGCCAAAGCAGTTTGCTCTGGCTCCCTGCCTTATAGCAGGTACTCCAAGAGTTCACAGTTCGAGGCGCCGATATCTTGAAGGAAGATCAGCATCTTCTCGAACTCATCCATCTTCTTCTTCTTCTTCTTCAGCGTTTGTCCCGCTCCGTGGCGGGGTCCGCTATCCTGGTGTCATGACGCCACCTTTCCCGATCCAGCGCTAGATCAGGGTGGACACCAGCTACTTTCAAGTCCATATGTAACGTATCAGCCCAGCGCTGCTTCGGGCGCTATCTAGGCCGCTTTCCTATTACTTCGAAGTTAAGGCCTATCTTGCGGACGCTGTCTTCCTTTCCATGCAGAACGTGGCCGTACCATCGAAAACGAGCTTCGCGCATCTTGTCCGCTATCGGCGCGACACCGAACTTCTGCAGAATAGCATCGTTTCGGATGCGGTCCAGGCGCGTGACTCTAGCCGTCCAGCGCAGCATCTTCGTCTCCATGACGCTGAGGCGCGTTTCAACTTCCCTGGTCGCAGGCCAACACTCAGCGCCGTACATTGCTACCGGCCGGACGACTTCCCTGTAGATCTTCGACTTAAAGCGCTCTGCTATCTTCTTGTCGCAGAGCACGCCAGTCAACGAGCGCCACTTGGACCAAGCTGCACTCACGCGTGAATTCACTTCGACCATCAGTTTGCCGTCAGACGCGACTGCTGATCCCAGATACTTGAAGACCGCAGTGCGTGGAAGCTCAACGCCGTTAACTTTGATGGAGCTCAACTCGGTAACGTCCGTCGTTAAATACTCGGTCTTCTTCACGTTCAATCTGAGTCCAAACCGCTCCAAGCGATCACACCAACTCGCTCGAGTTCACCTTTACCTTCGCTAGCGAGCATCACGTCATCGGCATAAAGCAACGTCCAGGGGAAGGGCTTCTGAAGATCTCGTGTGATGGCATCCATGACGACAACAAAGAGGAGTGGGGAAAGCGCAGATCCCTGGTGTACCCCGGCAGAGATGGGAAACTCCATCGTGGTTCCACCTGCAGCTTGAACTCGACTCTTTGGGCAAGAGTAGAGCATCCGCACCCATTCTATAAGTTCCTCAGGTACGTTGTGTTGTCGCAAGGCGTACCATATAACCTCACGCGGTACGCGGTCGAAGGCCTTCTCCAAGTCCAGAAAGGCGATATGCACTGGCCTCTGTTTCTCGCGATGCTTCTCTATCAGGAGGCGGGCGGCGTGAATTGCATCAACGGTGCCACAGCCAGCCACGAAGCCGCACTGATTGCTGGAAAGCTGGACGATGTCCCAAATTCGTCCATCGACAATTCGCTCAAAAACCTTCATGCTGTGCGAAAGCAAGCGAATCGGACGGTAATTGGAGCACTCAGCAGGACTGTCCTTCTTCTTCCAAATCGGAATCGTCGTACTTTGGCGCCAGCACTCAGGCACCTTCTTCTCCGCCACAACCTGATTAAAGAACTTCGCCAACCACTCAGCAGGATACCAGCACTTGGATTTCCATAAATCAGCCGCCACGTCGTCGGGCCCAGTTGCCTTGCCTGGCCTCATCTTTTTCAAAGCCGCTTCAATCTCCTCCACGGTGATCTTCTGAACGGGGCCGTGGGATAGAGCCGTTGAAGGGATGGCTGGATGAGGAAATTCCACCGAGGAGATTTCCTCAAAGTAGTCGCGCCATCGCTTCAATGCCTTCTTGCGGTCTGTAAGAAGATGGCCGTTCTCATCATTGATGCCAAAGAACTTCTCAATATCCTCGGTCTGCCGTTGGCGAAACTTTGCAAGTCGGTATAGATACCGCTCACCATCGCGTGACTCGAGGTTCTCGTTGACATCTCCATAATGAGTGGCTTTTGCAACAGCCACGGCCTTCTTTGCAGCTTTCTTCGCTTCTTGGTACTTCCGCCAGTTATCGGCTGTCTTTTGGCCGAGAAACACGTGATAAAGCGACTTCTTCTCTCGCACTTTTGCTTTCACGTCATCTGTCCACAGCCAGGCCTGCTTGTCGACCTTCCGTCGCCCAGGCTTCGTAATGCCGAGTTCCGACTGTGCAGCTTGACGAATCGCGTCGGTCGCCTTCTTCCAAGTTTCGTCGACAGTCGTCACTGTCGGTAACCGCACGCGAGAAATCACAGCTGCTTCCTTCTCTCTCATTCGCCACCAGGTAATCGAAGCAGTCCGCAGGACTGCCCTTCTTCTTCCAAATCGGAATCGTCGTACTGTTGTGCCAACACTCCGGTGCTTCCTTCTCTTTTACTACCTGGTTGAAAAACTCAGCCAACCACTCAGCAGGATACCAGAGCTTCGAATTCCAGACATCGTCTGCCAGATCATCCGGCCCTGTCGCCTTACCGGGTTTCATCTTCTTCAGAGCCGCTTCTGTTTCCTCCACGGTGATCTTGTGAACGGAACCGTGAACAGAAGCCACAGAAGGGATGGCCGGATGAGGAAATTCCATGGTGGAAATTTCCTCAAAGTAATCACGCCATCGCTTCAGCGCCTTTTTGCGGTCTGTCAGAAGGTGGCCGCTCTCATCATTGATGCCAACAAACTTTTCAATATCCTCGGTTTGGCGATGGCGGGTCTTAGCGAATCGGTACAAATACCGCTCACCATCGCGCGACTCGAGCTATCGGTAGACATCACCATAATGAGTGGCTTTCGCAACAGCCACGGCTTTCTTTGCAGCCTTTTTCGCCTTCTGATACTCCTGCCAGTTGTCGGCTGTTCTGTCGCCGAGAAACACATGATAGAGGGACTTCTTTCCTCGAACCTTCACTTTCACATCGTCCGTCCTCAGCCATATCTGCTTGCCGACTTTGCGTCGTCCAGGCTTCGTAGTGCCGAGTTCCAATCTTGCAGCATGGCGTATCGCGTCGGTCGCCTTCTCCAAGTTTCGTCGACAGTCGTGACTGTCGGTAACCGCACGCGAGAAATCACAGCTGCTTCCTTCTCTCTCATTCGCCACCACTTGATTCTTGCTGCACCGCATCGCTCGACCTGCTTCAACCTCGGAGGGGCTATCTTTAAAGTGCAGATCAGCCGTCGGTGCTGTGGGGCGACCGCCTCATAAGGCACGATCTTCGCGTCTGTGACAAGGCTCCGGTCACGATCCTTCACAAGCACAAAGTCTATCTGAGACTTGGAGCTCCCACTATAATATGAGATGAGATGGGAGTCGCGTTTTTGAAGACGGTGTTCACAATGGTGAGGCTATGTGATTCCGCATACTCAAGAATACGCTCACCATCGGGGCTACGAGACCCGTATCCGAAACCACCATGACAGCTGTATCCGTCTTTCGCAGCACCTACGTGCCCATTAAGGTCACCAGCGACTATGATGACATCTTTCGACGGTACCTCTGCTGTCTTCTCATCAAGCAGGTTCCAAAACTCATCCTTGGCTTGATCGGAGCAGCCAGTCTGTGGAGCATACGCAGAGAAGAAGTGATAGAGTCGCTCCTTAGCGGCGACAACGACCTTCATCAATCGACCATCAAAGCGTTCGACGCTTACAATCGAGTCACGAAATCGTTCGGAGACGATGACTCCAACTCCACTGGTGGTCCTGGGACTTCCACATAGAACGGCCTTGAAGCCACGTCCTATGTCCCTTGACTTGCGGCAGGACCACCTCGTCTCCTGCACCGCACAGAGATCAACTCTTCTACGCTCCAGTGCTTCAACCAACTCGCACGAGCGACCCGTCAACGTACCCACATTTAGCGTTGCCACGCGGGTCCTGCTTACGTTACGGGACTTTCGGACTAGCTCAGTTGCCCCCCGATGCCGTCCTCGCATCAGGGACCCTCGCATACTTTCCACACTCGCCGGGCTTTGTGAGTGCGCGTCGGCTCCCGCGGACGCCGTAGCACTATCTCGATATACGTGAACTGACATGCACCATGTGATGTGACATGGGTATTCGTAGGCCGGCCTGTCACAAGGGCCTGTCGCCTGCAATCAAATGTCCGTGTTTGGCTTAGCTCGCAGAGCGGGCAGTTTCCAGCGGCACAACGTGGAGGAACGGACATCGCCACCTTCTCGAACTCATCCATGACCTTCTTTAATAACAGAAAGTTCTGAAAAAGCCTCCACCAAGTCTTCCAGGAGGTTCCGGGCACATACGGGCCTGGGGTGCGGCCGTAATAAGGTTTTATGGCCGTAGCGGGATCCTCCACCCCTCCTGGACAACTGATGGTGGCCGCGACCACCTTACCTTCCTTCGCTTCCTCGGTTTCGCTGCCATTCTTCACTCCTTGGCGGTGTCGATATCTTCTCCCAGTGTTTCTTGGGTGCGGCTCGTTGGATTCTTCGATCTCCTTCGTTTGCTGGAGTTCTTCGTCCCTGATTGCGATATCAGGACACCAGTGGGGTGAGAATACTTTGTTTGCACCAGCAGCCGTCCATTTTTTATGTCTTGAACCATTATCCTCTTCTTATCGTCCATCGTCCTACTAATGCTAACTACCCTAAACGACGCTGGTGGGCGGTCTGTTCCCCAACAACTATGTAAGGAATCCGCGAGATACGCTTGCAGGTTTAGTTTCTAATTGAAATAAAGAAACACGTCACTGAAATAAAATGGAATTAAGGCAATGCTCGCTCACCTAGATGACATTGCATACCGTCCCAACTCTCACATTCCTATGGAAATCCGGTACTTACAGAAAAAGTGAAAGAGTGTTTGAAGGAGTGCCAGAATAAGAAAACAAAAAAGGTCAGTTGAGCTGGTACTATGAAAGTAAGTTTGAAGTATAATGCCCACGAAGAATAGCTTAGACTGCGCAATTCGATTAGAAATCCGAACTTCTTAATCAAATATATGTAGAGAAAAGAGGAACCTCTTTAGGTAGGAATTAGGACCAACGCTCTGGCGGAGTTTAGGCTGACCAGGATATATCTCAACGGTAGGTCGGAACCGCGCAAGTGGTGTAAATGGGCAGAACCGCCTATCCCTGGGGAGTAACAAACTGCAGGTATCTCGACCCCAATACAACTCTGCGCAGAGTAAAGGGCGACAGAAGTCGCGTGTTGCCGCCCTGTTGATTCATGTGCTTCACAGTTGACGGGCGCGCGCGGGATGAAGGCTCGCATCGCGAATCAGCGCAGTGCACAGGTGGCGTAGTAGGAAAGCGCTCGGGCTCGTGAGCGAGGGGTCGTGGGTTTGGATCCCGCAGGCTGCGTTTGTTTTGCACTTTTGCAAAATCCATGTTTATCATATAGGTGTTCCCCCTAGGAGTATTATAGTGTGTAATAGAGCATGTTTACATATAACATATGCTTCAAGCTACAGATTAGCTAAAATGTTCACTTCTGTGTGTCACTTATTTTAAGCCTAATTTGTGTGAAGCTGTAGCTATGTAACGATAGATATTTTGTGGCACTAGTTAAAAGTTCCGACTCCACCGACAAAACTTCGGTCAACAACAAAAAAAATTCGCTGAAACTTCGTCTAGGGGGTCATTTGGGGTGCTGATCACGAATGTGACATGCGTTTTTCACGACTCTGTCTCTACCTGCCGTCACCGGCAGAAACTTTAAGAATGTAATCCTGTGCTTTCCTTTATCTATCTTATCCAGCCGAATCGTGAAGAACGGATATCAGGTTCGTGATCAGCACCAAATGACCCCCTAGACACTAGACAAAGTTTCAGCGAAGCCTGAGCGCTTCCCTACTACGCCACCTGTGCACTGCGCTGAGTCGCGATATGAGCCCTCATCCCGCGCGCGCCCGTCAGCTGTGGAGCACGTGAATCAACAGGGCGCCAACACGCGACTTCCGTCGCCCCTAACTCTGCGCAGTTGTATTGGGGTCGAGATACCTGCAGTTTGTTACTTCCGAGGAAGAGTCGGTTCTGCCCATATACAATACTTGTGCCGTTCCAAGCTACCGTTCAGATAGTATCCTGGTTAGTCTAGTGTCTAGACTAGGCGGCGGTGGCAGTATTATCTCGGACATTCGGGTTCGACGAGCCGAACAGTCTCCGTCCAGCCACTCCCCCTTTAACAGAATGGCAACTGCTGTTGTCAACAGAAACTGCGGTTGCTATTCTGTTGGAACAGCAACAGTGTGTTGCTATCCTGTTTGAGGCCCGCAACATACTGTTGCTATCCAGGTGCAGTGACTAGCGCGCTCCAATCGGAGACGCTCGCGCCGCAGGGAACAAGTTAGAGCTTACTTGCTCGGTCAGCTCGTCAATAGGTAGGGTGCGTTCTATGGAGGCCGTCGGTGGAATTTTTAGTTGTTCTTTGTGTCTTCTCAGTTTGAGCCGTTTTATCGTGTTCATTTTATGCTTCCTTCGTATATGCTTTATGCTTCCTTCGGTGAGACTAACATATAAAACTGATTCCGTCCTATTCAAGTTGTGTCTTTCCATCGTTCTCTCCCGAATCTGCCACGGACGCATGCATGATATCATTGAGATGTTTTAAAGGACTGGCGCGTGCCAATTGAAGATCGGATTACGGTGGCAGTAAATTCTGGTTTTCTATAGATCAGTACCGTAGCATGCCTTGACACGCGACAAAGCCTATCGAAGTAGCGACGAGTTCTTCGCGAGAACGGACGAGTTTTTCACAGCCTAGGCGTTGCGGAACCGTACAAGAGTTAACCTCACAACTTCAGCTGTGCGACCGCTGACCGACGACAGATAAAAGGTGATGAAGGATTGAACAGCCTTCTAGATTCTATTATGGGCCTATATACCTATCACGTACGGCATATAGAAAAGACAGAATGTCATGCTTGTTGGGTCTTTAACAATTATGCCAGCAGTTTGCTGTTTTGAGCATACACTGCGAATAAGGACTTGTGTAACTCGTCACTAGTTCGACTGTATGTTCAGCGCTGAACTACTACGTGATTGCTTGGCCCCTAAAGCCCGAAAGCAGCACACGTTTCTACTCTTTGTTTGAACCTTTTTTTCCTAATTACACTGAAAAAACCGCTTTTGAGTACTACGTGGGGTAAGATAGTGTAGGCTCAATAAAACAGTTCATATGAAGTCAACCCAACCCACCTTGCATTCGTGCGATTAGCGCTCTTAAATGTCTAATCAAACAGCCACTACGTCTAGAGGCTCCGGCTCCGCCCTGATGAATAAACTCTCGTCATCAATTCACAATAGCTAGGGCCAGTTGCGACAAGTGGGGATAAGGATTCATAATGCGATCACTATCGAAAGCTATAATCGACTTTCGGCGGGGGTTATCGGTTTTCGCCCAGATTTGACCAATCGAATGGGACTTACGCGAGTATGGTGGCCGATAGATAGGTTTCACAACACACGGAAGGATTCGATCCGGCGGCCAACACTGACTGACATTATCAATTTATCGACAGGTGTTATAACACTTAAAAGAACTAGTCTCTACGTTTGCCCCGGTCACTCCTTCTCGCTTCAGATCTTCATTGCCGAGGTATAGGAACCTAAAAAAAAAATAAAATCTGGAGTTTGGCTGCCGGTAGGCCGCTGAACGTCCTGTAGTAGTATAATAGTTTTGGCACCGCGAGATCGTTACAGCACAATGTTATTTTTGAACAGCATGAAAACTCTCAGTTTTGGACCCCTCTTCAGAGAAATCAGTAGCGGCTTGGACGTTTCAGATAGTCATATGTTTCCTCTGATCCTCTTAAATTCCCCCTCTTAGCATATAACAGCATGTGAATGAAACCTAGAAATATAATGAGAAGGTTGATAAGTGTACAACGGAAGAAGCTGTTGCAGTCAGACTTACATTACATCACTTTATTCGCTGCTTAATGCAGTTAGGCGTAAGCGGCAACGACCACCGCAGACGCGATTCGCACTGCGCCAGTGAGAAGCCTAATGGAGCTGGCAGCAAAAATAAAGCTGCATGATGATCGTAATAATCGAATAGGAATGAAGAGCAGTAATAGTCGAAAAAATAGAAGTAGCAGTAAGATTTACGTGCTCCTTGATGGAGTTGGGGGGATATATCCTTCGGCGCGGACATTGAAATCGAACTACAAATTTATCGCTCATGGAAGTCCGCAGCTGGGTTCTGAATCAGGCAAGGCAAGGGCAGCAGTAGACTTGTTTCTAAAATGTCAATGTGTCTCAAATGTCCGAAATGTCTCCAGACATATGCTTGACTTTAGCCACGGCTATACGAATGCGATAAAGTCATTTACTCTGCTACATATGTTTCCCTGAAAATGGATACCCATTGTTCAGGTACAAAAGAAGTGGCCACCGTCATTCCACACACCCATTTGAATGTTTGTTAAACAATTTGCTTCACTATTGTTTCTTTCCGGTGTTTCCTTCTTCAGTTTTCTCCGTTCTCTTGCCTTTCATCTCCGCCCTCTACGCTCGGTTTCCTTGCACAGAACCGGCGAGCATCGCTAGTAACCTTTGCTCGGCAAAGAATATTCCTGATCTCACCAGGATATATCTCAACGGTAGGTCGGAACCGCGCAAGTGGTGTAAATGGGCAGAACCGCCTATCCCTGGGGAGTAACAAACTGCAGGTATCTCGACCCCAATACAACTCTGCGCAGAGTTAAGGGCAACAGAAGTCGCGTGTTGGCGCCCTGTTGATTCATGTGCTTCACAGTTGACGGCCGGCTCCAGGACCTAACTCCAACGCGACGTCGCGGCACTGAAACGCGGACGTGCGCTCGGTAACGCATGGCTAGCCGCGGAGCACGAAATCTTCTCAGTGTTTAAGCTCCCAGTCGACATTTCTAGCAAGGAACTTATGATCCCACATAATGTGGTAGGCAACAGTCTGCAGTAGGACAACTGATCCGAGAATGGCTGATAGTGACATTTTTTCGTAGTATAACCATAATCACGGGTAAAAATTGACCGAAGATGTTGTAGATGGCAAATACACTGACGCTAGAAACCATCCACATTATCAGGATTCCTGTATAAACTATCGCTGATCGTCCTATTGAAACCACATTCATATACCATCTCCAAGAAACGTTGAAATAAGGCAAAGGCGTGCCGCATGTCCTTGTAGGAAGCGTTTCTAGCCGTCGGAAGCATCAACCGCGACAACTCGTCCAGGGGGGTTCGCGCGGCGTTGGAGTTATGTCTGCCCCCGTTGACGGGCGCGCGCGGGATGAGGGCTCGCATCGCGAATCAGCGCAGTGCACAGGTGGCGTAGTAGGAAAGCGCTCGGGCTCGTGAGCGAGGGGTCGTGGGTTTGGATCCCGCAGGCTGCGTTTGTTTTGCACTTTTGCAAAATCCATGTTTATCATATAGGTGTTCCCCCTAGGAGTATTATAGTGTGTAATAGAGCATGTTTACATATAACATATGCTTCAAGCTACAGACTAGCTAAAATGTTTACTTCTAAAGAACCGAGGGTGCTCTCTACAGCACCCTCCTGCGAAGTACAAAGTAAATCAATTACAAAATATCTAACATTACATAACTACAGCATCACACAAAATAGTTTTACAAATAAGCAAGCGTTTACAAGCAAACAAGGATACTACATGTGATTATTAACATTAGTGGATTTTTAACACTAACATAGTGCATAAAGCAATACGAGTGATTGCAATATAAGCAATGAATGAAAGGTAAAGGTTCCTCGCAGCCTGATTCTTCACACGAACCAAGATCCTTGTGGAACAAGCATTGGATGGGGCTCTCAAAAGGCCCTGGGTGCTCGTTGAGGTAGGCTGCCTTGTACCAAGTAAACTTTATCAGATTCGTGAAGCTGACATGGCATAGATTTCGGTGTACCAGCGAGACTACCGTAAATCATACAACTTCCACTTTACTTGATTGTGACTTGATTTTACCGTAGAAGAATAGATACATGTAAACTCAGCTTTAAATTATGATCCTTTTTTTTGTATGTCGAAAGGGAGGTCATTGACCAGGACCTGCGAATGCACGTGGATAACAACATGAGCACTGGTGGCATGACTTTGACGACGCTGTACAATTTAGGCTGTTCCCAATTAATATTTTTTTAGATATTTTGTAATTGATTTACTCTTTACTGGAGAACTGCCTCGGTTCTTTAGAAGTGAACATTTTAGCTAATCTGTAGTTTGAAGCATATGTTATATGTAAACATGCTATACAACACACTATATACCCCTAGGTGGATCACCTATATGATAAACATGGATTTCGCAAAAGTGCAAAACAAACGCAGTCTGCGGGATCCAATCCCCCCGACCACTTGCCCATGAGCCCGAGCGCTCCCCTAGACTCAGAGCTCGCCGCCGGCGGCGTCCCTGCCCTATCCTTAACCATAGCGGCGAACGGCGTTGCCGCAGAAATCTGTGGGGGCCTTAACTCTGCGCAGAGTTGTATTGGGGTCAAGATATCTGCAGTTTGTTACCTCCCAGGGAGAGGCGGTTCTGCCCATATACAACACTTGCGCCGTTCCGACCTACCGTTGAGATAGTATCCTGGTCAGCCTGACTGCAATATTGCGATTATCGATTGGCAAAGTCGCCCCGCTGCGGCGACCATTCCTACATACAAAAATGTTTTGCGCGTCATGGAGCAACGCTGTTACAGCAAGATTGCGCGTTGGCTTAAGTGTGCGCGTTGTTGCGGTGGAAACACACAGCCGAGCGCTACAGTACGCTAATATTCTGCCGCTACGGGTTAGACTTCTTCCGAACGGATACAAGCGTGCGCTATGACATCATATTTCACCACCGCCTTTGATTCTACAAGAAAAGTTATTACAGATAGCACCAAAAACTATTTTATTGATGAAATTCTAGGAGCGTGTAATAAGAAGGCTACCATACACTCAGTTCACTGAATGGTGAGTTATATAAGCAAATAGCGAGGAGCAGTTAAAGATTAGTGTTTATGCTTAATTCCATACAGGGCAACTTTGAAATTGCCCTGCCTTTACGAATCCAAGCTTGGCTGAAAACAGAGTTGAGTGCAAGTCGCTAGTTGAGTGGTTTGTCCTGCTTCTCCAGGCCTAACCACCACAAACTCTCTCCACAGCTGCAGTACATATAGACCTTTTTAGAAGAATGTCCGCAGCCCTACTGCTCCGTCTACGGTTGTGTTCACAACCCATTGCAGCTCGTCAAGCCTAATCCAATGTCTGACATTTCGGTTCAGTCGCTGTGCAAGACAGAAATACTGTCCTCCTCTGTATATGGATGTTACTTTGAAAACTGGGCAAGCCACTGCCGAAATTTGAGAACCCAAGACTTGGTTGAAAACGGAGCAGAACCGATCGTAGGTCCCACTTACTTTCATCGCTAGCGTGTCCCAGTCATCGTCAAAAATAGGAGGACCTGGGCAGGTAGAAAAAGCATAGTAGCCCAGCGCACGAAGTAGGCATGCCGCACCATCGACCATTAACTTTAGGGGAAGAATTACATACGGGGGCCTGATGTAGTCGAAGACAGGGTGGAAGATGGAAATTTAATTTCCGCTGTCAACGAACCACTACACACTCATGCCTTCCTCCTCTATATAGAGGATTTTCTGTCTAGGGAGCTTGGATGAAGCTGTCGTAAGTGCCACCATGGTTCTCATCGCTTTCCACGGTCTATTAAGGATTAACAAGCATTGCGCGCTTTTGCGTCTTTTTTCCAACACTTTTCTTATAAAAGTGAAGGCACATTCTCATCGCTGTCCAAGACCGATCAGGCTAAATTAGGGACTAATATGGCTATTAAATTTGATCTGACCCAGACATTATTGTGACAGCGATTCTGTAGAATCAGAAGCATACCATTCTTAGTTATTAACTCAAAGATTGCAACACTGTGAGGCAGCTGTAACAACCAGCGAATTGGCTCATTCAAATTTGGAGCGGATTCTAGTTAACTCACATGAGGGGACTCCAAGTTATAGAATTGATTCCACACCTCATTTGATTCCTAGGTGGTTCCAATTTATAGAACTGACCATGGCATCGAGATAAAACATGAGTACTAAAAAGTCTATCGGCTGTACCAGCCCATAACTGCGAGTACAAATGACCCTTTCACTGATGGTGTCGTGACGAAGTATTGGGCTTTTGAAGTCAACGAAGTGGAATTCTCCATCGCCATTGCTGATACACTTCAGACCTCCTCGCATGATTGTAAGTTTCTAGGCACACTTTAGAGATTCATGTTCACGTGCCGCACTTGTTCAGACCCAAGGTTTTAAGCGGTTTTGACAGTAAATTGTCGTACATCCTTCCAACGGACAAATTCGTGTGAATGGCACGCAAGCTATCAATGTAGTGAACATCGGAGCCATTGGACGAGTGAATGAATCCGAACATCGAAGTCGCGCTTAAGGCCCCCGCAGACTTTTGCGGCGTCGCCGCTGCCCTATGCTTAACCATAGGGCAGAGACGCAGAGCTCGCCTCCAGCGGCGCCGCTGAGCGGCGCCGCTGGCCGGCCGGCGGCACCGGCGGCACCGGCGGCGTCGCTGGCGGAAATGACTTGAATCATTCCACCCGGCGGCGCCGCTCCAGCGTCTGTCTGTCTGCGCTCTGCGCTCTGCCCTTTCGCGGCGGGATCCAGAGCGGAGACGGTCGATGCGGGCGCGCGATCGTCATCGGGGCGCGTTATTGTTAAGCACCAGTCGGTCCCCACTAGAAACAGTACAGTACCTCGCCGTCACCGCTCCCACTGATGATGAGTCAAGCCGCTGAGCGGCGCCGCTCAGCGGCACCGGCGGCGTCGCCCAGCGGCACCGCTGAGCGTCGCCGCCGAGCGGTGCCGCAGAAGTCTGTGGCGGCCTTTAGATTACTCTTTATTGTCATACAAAAAAAGGTACAAATTGTTGGAAAGTTAGGAGTATTTGACCAGATAGACATTCAGGTAGTGACAACATTTTTTAGGAGAATCTGTATTGATGCACCAGTTTCATAGCACTAGCTATCACAAAGCTTTCCTAGGCGCGCTTAGGGTCCGGGGGGGGGGGGTCACCATGTAGTACATGACGACAAGTCGTCCCAGCAGTTTCGGCGCCCCAGTTAAACGCGGGCAAAACAACTCTGCGTCCTCTCCTCAGCGCGTGCTCTCTCTCCCACCGCCTGATTTTCAGGGTGTTGAGTCATTCGAATCGGGCATTGCGCGTTCCGGTCTGGGTCTGGCGGTTCGGGAAGTTTCTGGTGGCTTCCTTGAGGGGATTTGTCTCACTGCGCGTGCTGGGTTCGTCCTCAGGAGGGTTTCTCTCTGGGTTCACTTCTTGCGCGTGTGTGTTTAGGCCTGCTGATGTTTATTATGTGTTGTTTTTTATGGTTCTCATGTATTCCTTTTGTTATCATGCATTTTTTAGTGTTGCTATTGATTTGTCTTTTCCTCATGATACGTTATCTCTCATATACCTTATGCGTATGTACTCTATGTAGATGTATTCTGTTTTTCTTGTTCGCGCTTCGCCATCTCATCAGATTGAGTTTACTTTTGCCATATCATTAGTGTTGTGCCGCTACTATGTCACTTAATCCTGTTTCAGGGTATGATTGATATCGGTGCTATTTATATCGGTCTCTGTTCATGTTTTCGCGTAGTATCTCATATTCACCTATGTTTTCTTTGCGTTCTTGTTTCGTTTCATGATAGTTCTTTGCCATCGATGCATCATTCGGTATTTCGTTTAGTCGCGTGTCGGTTAGTATGAATTATTATAAATAAAGGTTTAATTACCCAAGTTTGAGGTGATTCCGACGCGTTCGGTCGCGATACTATCTAATCCGCGTGGCAGTGCTGTTTCCTGTGTATTCTGGTCGGGTCACTTCAATCGGCCGATCTGTATTCAGCTGCCGACGACTGGTCCTGTGCGCGTACACATTGAATCGAGGACCAACAGCGACAACCACAGGTCGGAATTTAAACCATTTTTATTAGTTTGAGAGCGCGTATCTGGTAGTAGGATTTGACTTAAGTGGTAGTTCGTGTATCTGTGAGGCGCGTACTAGTTTCTAGCCTAAGCGACCTAGGTTTAGTTAACTAGCGCGTACAGTTTTGTTCCGTTCATTACCTTTTGTTTGTGGGATTGTTCCTCGTAGTGAGGATTATTGTTTCCGATGTCCAAGCACGTGTCTTCGTTGAAAGGTCTTGTAGCCACGAGCTGCAAGAAACTGGAGTCAATGTTAGCGCGTTTCAAGGAGGACGGATTGGAGACAATAGAAGTGGAAGGAGGGGACAGAGCTCCAGGAAATCAGCGAGCGTGCCGAAGCAGGATCCAGGAAGCACTGGGAGCAATAGAGGAATGCACCTCTAGGATCGACCACCTTCTGGAACGGTATGCGAGCGGGTACGATCAGCTGGACAAACCAACCAAGAGTGTGACGGATGAGTACGAGGAGTACTCTACAATGGCTGCAGACGTTCTCAGCCAAGCTCTGGATTACACGGCAATCCTGCAAGGTCGATTGAGAGCCTTTACGTCGAACATGGGAAGAAGTCAAAGTATGCTGAGCGCTAGTGAGCCAGAGCAACTTACACAGGACTTCGTTCCCCAGACTAAAAGGATCGACCTGCCCACGTTGCCCACTCCAACTTTCAGTGGAAACGTCTGGGACTGGGACAACTTCTGGATACTGTTTTCTACCAACGTCCACTCACAGCCCCTACCCGAGATCTTCAAATTCAACTACCTTCTGAACGCATTGAAGGGAGAAGCGCGTGATGCAGTCAAGAGGTTTTAGATCACGAACGAGAACTACCAGAAGGCGATCGAATATCTCCAAGCCAAGTATGGCAACAGAGGGGAGCTCGTACAGCGCTTGATAGCCAGGATGGAAACCACGACACTGCGTTCACCATCCGTCAAGGATCAGCGCGTATTGCTGGAACAGCTCCAAGCCATCATGTCTCAACTGAGAGACAAGGGTGAACATGTGGACAGCCAGTGGCTCATAAACCAGGTTTTGTCCAAATTCCCTGAACACTTGCAGAGGGAAGTGTTAAAGAAGAAACGGTCTATGGAGGGACCTTTCTTGATGGAAAATCTTCTCGATTCCCTGGATCAGTTCATTGCGGATGAGGAAATGATTGCTCTGTTCACGTCAAGGAACACTGGGGCACAGCAACAGCAGCCTCATAAGGTGAAGCCTCAGAAAGAACAGAGTTCAAGAGGAAGTTTGCCGTGCATGTACTGTGGCGAGGACCACAAAGCAAGTGCATGTTCGAGATATGGCACCCCGCAGGAGCGGGCCAACTACTTACGTGAGCACAAGCTGTGCTTTATCTGCGCGTCTCCTCATCACGCGACGACGGACTGTAAGAAAGGCCATGTTTCACATGCCAGGGTAAACACCACACATCATGCTGCTTCAAGGCAACGACAGCTCTAGAAACTTCGACATCACGGCAGGGAAAACCCACCGCTCTAGCTAAACCAAATGAGGTGAAGTTTGCCAAGAAGGCAAGCCCTACGTCGGCGGCGACTCACCAGCTGAGCAGTCAAGATCAAGGTCACATAAATGCGCGTAAACAACAGCAAGAGGATCCAGTAGCTCAACTCCATTCCAGCGAGGGTATACCGAGCACTCGCGAAACCTACTTACCAGTAGGAGAGCTCACGATCATGGACCCCTCTTCGCGTGAACTAAGGAAAGTACCGGCACTGCTAGATTCAGGTGCCGAGTGCTCCTTCATCGATCACAAGCTAGCAGAGGAGCTAAGCCTGCCGACCCTGGGCACGACAACTTTGCGCGTAAGAACCTTCGCGTGCAGGAGTGCGTGAGTCGCAAGGTACCTTTGGAGATGTGGGATGATAAAGGCAAGCCGTGGTCATTGGAGCTTCTCACCCACGAAACGCTCACTAGCACCTTACGAACACCTCCAGTGCTAGAAGAAGACGTTGCGTTCATTAAGTCACAGAACATTAATGTGAACTTGGTGCAATCACAAGCAGCTATCAAGCCGTTGATCCTTATAGGAAGCGATCAACTCTGGCAACTTATTCGTCGCGATGAGGCTCACATATGCCTACCTTCCGGATTATACTTGTTGCCCACTCGTCTAGGGCACTTGTTAACCGGACAAGTCCACGATACTCTTCAACATCCGCGAGTACAAAAGACGAATGAAGCGCTGAGAGAAGGGTATGAGTCGAGGTCGATCGAGACCGACATTAACGCGTTTTCTATCGAAGATCCAACGGAAGTAAGGGATGAACGTGCGCGTTGGCAGCGTTTCTGGACTATGGAACAAGAGGCTGAGGACGATTTCGCGCAGCCTGAAAAGGAGGTCCAAGCAGCGATAGATAAGAAAGTACTGGACGAGTTCCGGAGCACAGTCCAGAGGAAAGATGATGGATACTATGTACGCTTGCCGTGGAAAGAAATCCCTGTTGCGCTTCCGGATAACAGAGCAATCGCGTTACGAAGACTCGACAGTGTATGGAATTCCCTTCGGAAAGACGCTGCCCTTCTGGACAAATACAACGAGACGTTCGAAGAGCAAAAACGATTGAACGTCATCGAACCAGTGGATGAAAGAGATGTGGCGGAGGGAACAATACACTACCTCCCACATCAGGCTGTGCTTACGCCGCACAAGAACACGACGAAACTAAGGATAGTTTTCGACGCATCAGCCCACTACAAGGATTGCCCTTCGCTGAACGACGCTCTTCACAGAGGACCAGTCCTGTTACCCAAATTGTACGGACTTCTTCTCCGATTCCGTATCGGTCGCGTTGCGTTAATTTCTGATGTGGAAAAGGCATTCTTGCAAGTGCGGCTTCATGAGGTGGACAGAGATGCCACCCGCTGTTTGTGGCTACGGGACCACAACAAACCTCCGAGTAAGGAGAATCTACAGGTCTATCGCTTCACGCGCGTAACCTTTTGACTACTTCCATCGCCGTTTTTACTGGCGGCGACCACGTATTATCATTTGGATCAATATCGTGACGTCGAACTCGTAAATGACGTCGAACTCGTAAAGGAGATCAAGGAAAACCTTTACGTCGACAATCTTCTCGTAACGACGGATACACCTGAAGATGGACTTCGCGTGTACTCCAGAACGAAAGAAATCTTCAACGAGTTGAAGATGAACCTTCGGGAATTCGCGTCTAACGATCGTGCAGTCATGGAGACTATTCCCACAGCGGACAGATCGACCGAAGAGGATCCGAAGGTTCTAGGTATCAGATGGAATAGATCAGAGGATCAGTTCCAGATAGCCTGCACAATGCCTAGGCAGGAAGTTGCCACAAAACGATCAGTGGCAAGCGCGGTTGCATCCGTGTACGACCCCATGGGTTGGATGTTGCCGTTGGTACACAAGGCAAAAGTCTTCTTGCAATCGCTCTGGAGAGACGAACTGGATTGGGACACACCGCTCCCACCAGAACGTCAACGTGAATGGGAAACCATTTCTTCGGATATGGATGGATTCCTAAAGACAATTCCGCGTTTCCTGCTGCCAAAATCATCAAAGGCACAGTTGATCACTTGTGCGGATGCCAGCAGTGAGGCGTTCGCAGCATGCGCGTATCTATACTTCCCTTCGGAAGCGAATTTGGTCATGGCGAAAGGCAGATTACCAAGCCTGAAGGCAAAGATGACCATACCGAAGTTGGAGCTGAATGCTTTAAGGTTGGCAGTGCAACTGACGAATTCAGTGATATCGCAGATCTCGTCGAGTATTACAATTGAGCGCGTACTCATTCTATCGGACTCCGAGATCGCACTGAATTGGATCAGGACGTCGCAGCGTCCAGATGTCGGTCCCTTCGTCAGAAATCGCGTATTTGAAATCCACAGCATTGTCAGATCCCTGGAAGAAAGTGGATATGCCGTGCGATTCGGGCACATTTCGTCTCAGGAAAATCCGGCGGATTGTGCGACAAGAGGCCTGGACAGATGGCAGTTGGTCGACCATTTGTGGTGGACAGGACCAAAGTTTCTTTCCCAACCGACAGAGGTCTGGGATAGCGCGTATACACCAGTAACTCTGCTAAACGACGAGAGTGGAGCGTGCAGACCCCAAGACGGTGCGAACAATGTTGCGGAGGGCCCGCAGAACACCAGGGTCTTCGCTCAATCGCAGGCAGCCTACACGGATATCTTCCAGGAGATCCGAGGCTCAGATTTACGTATGATTCAGAGAGTTGTGGCTTATGTCCTACGTTTCATCAAGCTGCTCGTTGCGCGTGTTAACGAGAGACAGAACGTACCGATAAGGCTGTCTCGACTATGGGACGAGGTAGCTCCAGCAGATACTCCTATTCCGAATGGAATGGAGATAAGAGCAGCATGCAAGGCCATGGTGAAGCAACACCAACTCTCTAGGATAACACCGACAATTCGGAAGTCATTCCGGCATCTTCAGCCGTATGAAGATGAACAAGGGATTCTTCGTTGTCGTGGCCGTCTAGGAAGAAGCAATCTAGACGAGCAAGCCAAGTTTCCTATGCTTGTGCTGCAGAAAACATGGCTATCCAAGCTCATCATCATGGATTGTCATCGAGAACTCCATACTGGCATCAGTCACACGATGTGCCGCGTACGTGAACGGTATTGGATACCGAAGTTGCGAGCAGAAGTCACGACGGTCATACGTCGCTGTATGGAGTGTCAGAAGATGAACAACTTGCCCTACAAGTATCCCGATCAAGGGCACTTACCAGCGCGTAGAGTGACAAGATCACGTCCGTTCGAGCACATAGGCCTCGACTATTTCGGACCGCTCTCCGTAAAGGGCGAAGCAGGCGCAGAGAAGTGCTACGGATGTATTATTACTTGTCTTGTCACCAGGTTAATACACTTGGAACTTGTGTCGGACGTCTCGACAATCGCATTTTTGCACATGTTACGGCGATTCTTCGCGAGGCGAGGGATCCCGAAGTCCATCACGAGCGACAACGCACCAACTTTCGCATTAGGAGACGTCATACTCTCAGAGTGGTTGGAAAGAGCGAAGGACGACCCAACCATTGCCAAGGAGATCAGCAGTCGCCAGATCCAGTGGACGTATAACACTCCCTATGCACCGTGGCAGGGAGGCGTCTATGAGCGCTTGATCAGATCTGTCAAACTGGCCATGAACAAGGCGCTAGGAAAGGTCACTCCATCGCGTGAGGAGCTCGGAACGCTGATCGTGGAGATCGAAAGCATGTTGAACACTCGACCACTACTCTACGTCGAGTCGGAGGAAGGTTCAGAGCGCGTACTTAGACCGATAGACTTCCTTCAGAACGAGTTTGAAGTGCTTCCTCCAATGCAAACGGGAGATGACCTTGTTGATGATCAGGACTACCTCAGCCCAGCTGAACGCCTAGCGTCCCAGACAAAGTCCCAAGTAGTACAGGCCATTGACAGCTCCTGCAGGATCACAGAGCAGTTCTGGCAACAGTGGCAGTCGCAGTATTTGACGTCCTTGAGAGAAAAACATCAGCAAGAAGTTGGACACAGACAAGGATCGCGTATCGCTCCGAAGGTTGGACAAATCGTGCTCATATGTGACGCGTTACAGCCACGCTACATGTGGAAAATGGGACGTATCGACGAGATTGTAAGCAACAAGGAAGGTGTCATCAGAGAGGCATCCGTAGTGTTGCCATCGCGTAGGAAAATTAGGAGGCCAGTGAACCTCCTAGTGCCTCTAGAACTCGACGATACGAGCATTGATGTGGACACGGAGTCTACATCTCGGCGGCATCGATGAGTTGACATTGGAAGTTCGAAGTTTGACGGAGGAACTCGAGCGAATATGGGAGTCTCAGGCACCACATCCATGGGAAGTGGTGATGACGGATGACGACCCGATGGATCAGGACCAGGTACCGGCGCTGGTATCTGAAGCGGAAGACGACGACGGGCAGGACCCAGAGGATCTAGACCTTCGATCGGTCGAAGGGTTCGAACAAGATCTCGCTGAGGCGGAGGACGTCGTGCGAGACGATCGGCAAGACAACGTCGAGGGGGCCATCCCGGGACCGGAAATGCGCGTGGAGCAGGTGAAAGTCGAGGAGGCGAATCCGGGACCGGAGATGCGCGTAGGACAAGGAAATGGACTGGTCGACGTTCGAGAAGCTGAGTTGATCGAAAGGATCCAGGCAGTCGAAATCAGGATCCAGAGAATGTGGAGACATTTCCGGAGGTTCCCGTTCCGGAAGAGCGAATGGATGTCGCCAGGGATGCCTCCGGACCTCGTTTGCGCGTTTTGCTACGAAAGGGGCATGCACTACTCAGAGTCGTGCCCAAGAATCACCGACGGAGACGAGCGCTACAACATCATCATGCAAGATGGCGCGTGTGTCCGGTGTATGAATTTCTGTCCAGGCGGACAGCGTTGCAGGTATCGGCACCGGCGATGCTTCTATTGCCAGAAGCTAGAGGGAACAGAGTTTCAGGATCTGATTCCCAGGGACGAGGGCCACCACTCAGCCCTCTGCAATGTTCCTCACAAGAAGGAACGTGCGCGTAGGATGATCCAGGAGGTGGAGGACGAGGCACGCTGGCTGGCGGGCCAGTTGCAGTTCGTCAGGGAGCAGCGGAACCAGGATGGAGGACCACACCAACGCGGGCCGGAGTGACGACAAGTCGTCCCAGCAGTTTCGGCGCCCCAGTTAAACGCGGGCAAAACAACTCTGCGCCCTCTCCTCAGCGCGTGCTCTCTCTCCCACCGCCTGATTTTCAGGGTGTTGAGTCATTCGAATCGGGCATTGCGCGTTCCGGTCTGGGTCTGGCGGTTCGGGAAGTTTCTGGTGGCTTCCTTGAGGGGATTTGTCTCACTGCGCGTGCTGGGTTCGTCCTCAGGAGGGTTTCTCTCTGGGTTCACTTCTTGCGCGTGTGTGTTTAGGCCTGCTGATGTTTATTATGTGTTGTTTTTTATGGTTCTCATGTATTCCTTTTGTTATCATGCATTTTTTAGTGTTGCTATTGATTTGTCTTTTCCTCATGATACGTTATCTCTCATATACCTTATGCGTATGTACTCTATGTAGATGTATTCTGTTTTTCTTGTTCGCGCTTCGCCATCTCATCAGATTGAGTTCACTTTTGCCATATCATTAGTGTTGTGCCGCTACTATGTCACTTAATCCTGTTTCAGGGTATGATTGATATCGGTGCTATTTATATCGGTCTCTGTTCATGTTTTCGCGTAGTATCTCATATTCACCTATGTTTTCTTTGCGTTCTTGTTTCGTTTCATGATAGTTCTTTGCCATCGATGCATCATTCGGTATTTCGTTTAGTCGCGTGTCGGTGAGTATGAATTATTATAAATAAAGGTTTAATTACCCAAGTTTGAGGTGATTCCGACGCGTTCGGTCGCGATACTATCTAATCCGCGTGGCAGTGCTGTTTCCTGTGTATTCTGGTCGGGTCACTTCAGTACAGCCCTATTTGCAATTTGAAACCGGATTTTTTTTTGCAGCAATAGTGTGTTCTACCCCTACAGTGAACTGAGGTAAGCCATTTATGATGTAAATGTACATACATGTGCATTTTTACCAACGCGTATAACCACTCAGTAAGGAGTGAACCCCCCCCCCCCCTCCCGGACCCTATTTGCGCCTTTTCCTACCTATGACCGACACTACTACTTGAGCTGAAGAATCAAAAAATCCAATTTATTAAAGACGTAAACCTTCTACGGGGTAACCGCGTGATAATAGTACTCACACCACTATGGCATACATGTTATTGTTTAATAACGCTGTACATTTAATCTTCTCATGCCTTGTATGAGTAGTCCATTGGACCCGAGCGATTACTTTCAGGGCTAACACATCATCCTCTGATTCCTAGTACGCATATGTTCCAAAACGGATGCGAAACAGCCGCAGCGGCTGAATATTAGCATACTGTTGCGGTCGGCCGCGTGTTTCTACCGCTAGACCGCGCACACTTAAGCCCACGCGCAATCTTACTGTAACAGCGTTGCTCCATGGGCGAGCAAAACATTCTTGTTTCCTGCACAATGTCCCGCAGTCCTATACGAATTGGGTAATCCTGGTAGGCTTGGATATTTTCGATATAGAGGCTGCGGTATTTTGCTTTATTTTGCTTTTTCTGCTGCGATAGAAAATCCAAGTCCGAAGAAAAGGCAAAAGAGCCACAACACCACACGCCCCCCCCCCAGCCCGCCAACTCGTCGTATTGCGCCAAAAAATGCATAAAAATAGGCCTTCGGAACGATTATCAGCGGATATCCCTGTGACGCTCGGCTGCGAGTGCTTAGACGTGGGGTGGCATATGTGTATGTGTGTATGTATGTGGTATGTGTATGTATATGTATATATGTATATATATGTGTGTCTGTCTGTCTGTCTGCCTGTCTGTGTGTCCTGGCGATACTCCACGATTGATCGATTGATGGCGACCCGAAACTTTAGCCCTGGGGGTAATCGAGGTCGCTGAACACAAACCAGAAGTTCGTTTTTTGAAGTATCGGTCACCATCAACCGATATTGATCAAATTATCGCCTTTCTGTAGATGTCGTTCAAGCGGTCCGAAATTAGACCCATTTCAGCAGCGGTGAAATATTCCGTCCTTTATTAAGAAAGAATTTCTAAGTATCTTGCTGCAGCGATGACGCTTTCGAAGGACGGCAAAATACATCAGCGTGCTAGCTGACGAACTCATTACCTCTGCGATACTTATGTAGGTTCGCGAACCACTTGCTGAATAACTACTGCCACGAAAACTAAAAAAAGCGATCATTCAAGAAATTGCGATTGCGGCGCAGCAGGATCACCTGCTTTGATTTGAGAAATCTGCTGTCTGGTTGAAGAGTCCCCCAGTTTTATTGCTGAAACCCCCAAGTAGTCTGAGAATGGCCCGTCCTCACTCAAAAGGCTTCCGAATATCTTGTTCAGGATAAAATATTCATAACAAGCGTGGACGAAGAACGCCTTCTTGATATCACATGCTTGATTCAATGCAGAGCAGTTTCTGTTCAATACCAGACAACACTGTGATGGCGGGTATGAGCATATTTTTTATGTATTTTTGACACCTTTTTAGTGCTGGAGGGATCGACAGAGCAACAATAACAAGGACTTTCTTGCTGCTGGGTTTTTGGTGTCACCTAGTCTTAATCTCTCCGTGAGAAGTACATCTGTGCATAGAGAAAGCGCGGCCAATTTTCCGCATGTTTCCCGCGCTGTTCGCACGGCAGCGTTAGGAGACACACAAGGGTACGAATGTTGCTGCTACAATGTTGTCCAGGGCCCGGATTCATGAACGCGGCCGGATGTAAATTATACCCCCACTTAACTCGATGACCATTTACCCGCCACTTTCCCTGAACTTACCTCTCTTTTCTGATTCATGACGGCCAAGGCGAGGGTTTTGCTCCGCGGCCAATTTCACCAGCTAGCAGCGAAACCAAGCAGTCACATTTTCTGCTGGGAAGTCGCTGCGACCGACAGTGGTAGCATCGTAGTTAGAGGAAATGAAATGTGAAATGTGAGGTAAGGGGAGGGGGGAGGTGGAGATGGGTGGAAAGTAGTAGCATATTAGGCAGTAGGGATGCTATTGTAAATATGGACCTACATGGCTAATAATGGGTGCCATCCACCACAGTTGCCCCCATAGACAACATATGCCAAGGGAGGCTAAGGTGACGGAGGGCATAGTCACCCACGCAAATCGTAAATTACGATCATGGTGGCCCAAGACGACCCACAATGCCACTAAAGGGAGCAAATCACATAACAATAAGTGGCATTGTGGGCCGCCAAGGTCCACAGAGCCCAAAAAAGCATAGAATTCAAGACCAATAGAGAAAAACGAAAGGATAAACAACTCACCATAGGTCCGCCGAAAGACGGCGCAGGCGATGGCAACTAGGCGTCCCCTATCGAGCATTGATTATGCGGCTGGCGGCCAGCTCAGAGCTGGTAACGGACCAGCGGAGGGTTGCACTGGGTCAGAAAATGGCCGCGGAGTAAAACCCTCGCCTTGAAGGTAAATGTTCCCCGAAGCGCCGACGGGGTAGCATTTACCTCTACACTTACCCCCGATTTTCCCGGCCGCGCGTTCATGAATCGCGCGTAAGTTGGGGGTGGGGTAAATCACAGGATTATAAACGGCGGATATCAGGACCGGCTCACCGTAACCTTAGGCGTCGGGTGAGACGTCTATTGTGCAATCGCAGAACCAGGCTAGGGAACGGACTCTAGGGTGTGTGCCATACAAGCTGCTCGTATGAAGACTGCTTTCTCGCTCAGGTGGAGTTCGCGGCTGGGTTCTGCGCTCTTCGAGCGCAGAGTCAGGCTAGGGAAGGGACTCCAGGGTGTGTGCTATACAAGCTGCCCGTATGAAGACTGCTTTCTTCGCTCAGGGGGAGTTCGCAGCTGGGTTCTGCGCTCTTCGAGCGCAGAGCCAGGATAGGGAAGGGACTCCAGGGTGTGTGCTATACAAGCTGCTCGTATGAAGACTGCTTTCTTCGCTCAGGGGGAGTTCGCAGCTGGGTTCTGCGCTCTTCGAGCGCAGAGCCAGGCTTGGGAAGGGACTCCAGGGTGTGTGCCATAACGCTGCTCGTGTGGAGACTGTTTTCTTCGCTCAGGGGGAGTTCGCGGCTGGGTTCTGCGCTCTTCGAGCGCAGAGCCAAGCTAGGGATGGGACTCCAGGGTGTGTGCCATACAAGCTGCTCGTATGGAAACTGCTTTCATCGCTCAGGGGGAGTTCGCGGCTGGGTCTGCGCTCTTCGAGCGGCGAAGTGCATACGGCTGAAACAATGCGCAAAAAACGCGCAACGACGCGTAGACGTCGAAACCTCCCAGATCTCAGATACTGGGCTGAAGTGCAAAAACGTCGCGGCCGTCGGGAACCGAACCCCAGACATCCGTCGCATGAAGTAAACCCTCTACCTACTGCACCAGGACCCACTTGGACACGGTGCCATCGCGGGCGCACAAGACATCGATCGCCGACGGGACGAGGACGTGGACGCCGACGCGCGATCTCTAAGCTAGGAGGGCGCAGACAGCAAAGTCTCGGCGCGACCCGCACTGCGGTTACGGTGAGCCGGTCCTGATATCCGCCGTTTATAATTGTCTGGGTAAGCCTTGCACCTACCCGCCGGTAAATCGTTCATGAATCCGGCCCCAGGAGTCATTATTTTAGCGGGCTTTCTACTACTGAAGAGAGCGGCTGTGTCATTATTGCATTTCCGAATACACTTTGACTTGATGGAGAAATCAGATGCAGGAACAAAGGAGTAAAATAATGGCATGGCAATAACAGAAAAGCAAGACTTGTCTATCACATGCTCCTGTTTCTGTTTGTTCAACACAGCCAAATATGCAAACCAACTTTGCAGGGTTATAGTAACGGAATCAATTGCACTACCTTCCGGTTAATAAAATGTGCCTTTAGAGAACATATAGAACTGAAGCACTTAAAGTGTAGTCTTTGAGCATTTTCAGAGAAGTTGGTGCTGACATTATATTTATAAGATTTGCCGTCTAGACGCCGAATAATGGGTTTTCGTACTTTATTCACTGAAGGCCTCTAAGGATAGCTGGCTTTTCGTGCGTTTGCTGTTGTGTTCCTTTCTCTGGCGCAATGTGACTATGCTCTCCTCCGCTGACGCGGAGGAGAGCATAGAACATTACTACGGCGAAGCCGTCAGTGCCGCCGAGAGGCCGCTCTGACGGCTGGTATTTATAAATAAGGCCAAGGAGATCAAGCAGTTGCGCAACTAATTTCGTCGGCAGCGTAAATAAGATGCCTACACAACCAGCATCAACTATTTCCTCCTTGATTTCCTCACAGTTGCCTCTGTGGTCGCTTATCCTCCTGCTGTTGATAGAATTACCGTTCAGCGCACATCTTTTCTAGAGGTTACTATTACACCACCCTTGTTCTCCAACGTCAAACCGACATTCACGTTACGAATGCAGTGCGAGTAATATTCTTACGGCTACTTCGTTCACCAGTTGGAGTGAGTGAAACAGAGAAGAAGAGCTCATGTGGTCCAGCAACGACTGCCGGAGCACTGTGGGAAAACTCGTCCAATTTTTGGTGGAGAACTCGTCGCTACCTTTAGCTACCTAGTCGTGAGTGAAATTTGAGGGGCTAGCGTACACGCGGTCAATCTCTTAGTAGGGAGAGAGCAGACGGCAAGGAAGCGGTGGAAAAGTCTTCGTGCTGTGAAGCTTGACGTTTTTCCTAACTGGAGTATTTCAGCAGAACGCTCTCAAATGTAAAGCAAGATTACGAATATCGAAGAAATGAATGTAGCGGTCAGAAGAAGAAAGCAATCAGCGGAACAAGAACGACTCCAAGCTTAAGATACGAAAATTAATAAAATAAATTCAATGCAAGGCCACTAACCTTTAACATGTCGCTCATCGTCGGTGTCTTCAGGCAGTCATGATCCGACAGTGTTAGTAAGGGCTTCGTGGTAGCACCCGGCTTCAATAGTCCCGGCCCTGACCGGGACAGCTTCGATCCCGGTACCTGTAAGGCCATGCTCGACAGTTGTCTGAAAAAAATATAAATTTTTTGACGAAATTCAGGGAGTATGCGGTAGTGATACAAACAACGCCAGGCCCGATATTGCTGTGGATTTCGCACCTGCAGCCGTTCAAATATGTTAACCGCATTCGGCAAGTACTTTGAACTTTGGCATATCGAGAGGTTGCGTATATGACATAGGAAAATCAGAAAAAGCAACAGATGCGAGTATGTCAATTATATACAAAACGTACCCATTGCTTTTGTGAAAATTTACTTTATTTATCTATTTATGGGCCAGAGGGCGCGCTAATACATCAAAGAACAGTAGGCTCCTGACCAGCTAATACAGAGCAAATCGAACACATCGAAGTGGAAGGCGAGCCCTTCAATCAATAGCATTCTAATAGCAATGTGGCGGAAAGAACTGAAACCTTCATCGTATAATGCATGAGCGCTTGAGCAGGATGAGCCCAAACAGCTGATCTCCACTCATCGAAAGCATCTTAGCCGCGTGTGCTGGCGATAAGCACCAGCTTAAATTTCCGTTAGTCGACTCACTTGACTCGAGTAGGTGACGTTTAATCGTATATGAGAAGTAGCTCATCTTACCCCATATCCATCTACTAATGGCAAGTCTGGATTGTAAACAAAGACACGAAAATTATCTTTCAAAATAGAAGCACTGTGCTCGGTGCGCCTGGCATTAACGGCTAGATATGAAACCGTGGTGACCGTGATAGCTGAAGACGTCGGTGTCGGAATAATCGCCTCCGGACGATTTCGTGACTCGATTGTAGGCGTCGAGCGCTTTGACGATCGGTTGATGAAGATCGTTGTCTCCGCTAAGGAGCGACTCTATCACTTCTTCTCTGCGTATGCTACGCAGACTGGCTGCTCCGATCAAGCCAAGGATGAGTTTCGGAACCTGCTTGATGAGAAGACAGCGGAGGTACCGTCGAAAGATGTCATCATCGTCGCTGGTGACCTCAATGGGCACGTAGGCGCTACGAAAGACGGGTACAGCTGTCATGGTGGTTTCGGATACGGGTCCCGTAACCCCGATGGTGAGCGTATTCTTGAGTATGCGGAATCGCATAGCCTCACCATTGTGAACACCGTCTTCAAAAACGCGACTCCCACCTCATCTCATATTATAGTGGGAGCTCCAAGTCTCAGATAGACTTTGTGCTTGTGAAGGATCGTGACCGGAGCCTTGTCACAGACGCGAAGATCGTGCCTTATGAGGCGGTCGCCCCACAGCACCGACGGCTGATCTGCACTTTAAAGATCGCCCCTCCGAGGTTGAAGCAGGTCGAGCGATGCGGTGCAGCAAGAATCAAGTGGTGGCGAATGAGAGAGAAGGAAGCAGCTGTGATTTCTCGCGTGCGGTTACCGACAGTCACGACTGTCGACGAAACTTGGAAGAAGGCGACCGACGCGATACGCCATGCTGCAAGATTGGAACTCGGCACTACGAAGCCTGGACGACGCAAAGTCGACAAGCAGATATGGCTGAGGACGGACGATGTGAAAGTGAAGGTTCGAGGAAAGAAGTCCCTCTATCATGTGTTTCTCGGCGACAGAACAGCCGACAACTGGCAGGAGTATCAGAAGGCGAAAAAGGCTGCAAAGAAAGCCGTGGCTGTTGCGAAAGCCACTCATTATGGTGATGTCTACCGATAGCTCGAGTCGCGCGATGGTGAGCGGTATTTGTACCGATTCGCTAAGACCCGCCATCGCCAAACCGAGGATATTGAAAAATTCTTTGGCATCAATGATGAGAGCGGCCATCTTCTGATAGACCGCAAAAAGGCGCTGAAGCGATGGCGTGATTACTTTGAGGAAATTTCCACCATGGAATTTCCTCATCCGGCCATCCCTTCTGTGGCTTCTGTTAACGGTCCCGTTCACAAGATCACCATGGAGGAAACAGAAGCGGCTCCGAAGAAGATGAAACCCGGTAAGGCGACAGGGCCGGATGATCTGGCAGACGATGTCTGGAATTCCAAGGTCTGGTATCCTGCTGAGTGGTTGGCTGAGTTCTTCAACCAGGTAGTAAAAGAGAAGAAAGCACCGGAGTGTTGGCACAACAGTACGACGATTCCGATTTGGAAGAAGAAGGGCAGTCCTGCGGACTGCTTCGATTACCGTCCGATTCGCTTACTTTCGCACAGCATGAAGATCTTCGAGCGAATCCTCGATAGACGAATCCGTGAAATCGTCAAGCTCTCCGACAACCAGTGCGACTTTGTATCTGGTTGTGGGACCATTGATGCTAAATACGCCGCCCGCCTCCTGGTGGAGAAGCATCGCGAGAAACAGAAGCCAGTGCATATAACCTTTCTCGACTTGGAGAAGGTCTTCGGCCGCGTACCGCGTGAGCTTATATGGTACGCCTTGCGACAACACAACGTACCTGAGGAACTAATAGAGTGGGTGCGGATGCTCTATTTTTGCCCAAAGAGTAGAGTGCGAGCTGCAGCTGGAACCTCAATAGAGTTTCCCATCTCTGTTGGGGTGCACCAGGGTTCTGCGCTTTCTCCACTCCTCTTTGTTGTCGTCATGGATGCCATTACTCGAGATCTTCAGCAGCCTGTTCCATGGACGCTGCTTTATGCTGATGACGTGATGCTCGCTTGCGAAGACAAAGACGATCTCGAGCGGCAGGTGCAAGCTTGGTGCGACCGTCTGGCGAGGTTCGGACTCAAATTGAACGTCAAGAAGACCGAATACCTAACGACGGACGTTACTGAGTCCAGCTCCATCAAGGTTAACGGCATCGAGCTTCCACGCAATTCGGTGTTCAAATACCTGGGATCGGCAATAGCGTTTGACGGCGGTCTGATGGTTGAAGTAAACTCACGCGTGAGTGCAGCTTGGTCCAAGTGGCGTTCGCTGACTGGCGTGCTCTGCGATAGGAAGATACCAGAGCGCCTGAAGTCGAAGATTTACAGAGCCGTCGTGCGGTCGGTAGCAATGTACGGCGCTGAGTGTTGGCCTGCGACTAAGGAAGTTGAAACGCGCCTTAGCGTCATGGAGACGAAGATGCTGCGCTGGACGGCTGGAGTCACGCGCATGGACCGCATCAGAAATGATGCCATTCGGCAAAAGTTCAGTATTCAGCGCCGATAGCTGACAAGATGCGCGAAGCTCGCTTGCGATGGTACGGCCACGTTCTGCGTGGGAAAGAAGACAGCGTCCGCAAGATAGGCCTTGAGTTGGATGTATTTGGAAAGCGGCCTAGAGGACGCCCGAAGCAGCGATGGTCCGATACGTTACACACAGACATGAAAATAGCTGGTGTCCACCCTGATCAAGCGTAGGATCGGGAAAGATGGCGTCGTAACACCAGAAGAGCGGACCCCGCGACGAAGCGGGACAAACGCTGAAGAACAAGACGATTCTAACTTTCTTGTCAATCAAATAAACGTTGCGTTGAACTTTTTGTGTGCATGGCGCGATCCAGTCTTTTGCTTTGGCCTGTGAACTTTGAAATCAAATTGAATGTCTTCCAAATCGAGACGATATAGATTGTTTGACCGCGATCTGAGCTAATCACGCAACACCCACCCCGATCGACTAATTCTGGGTGGGAGCTGCTTGTCAACCGAGAAACTTATAGTGGAGGTAGAACGACAAAAGTGAGAGCAAGCGCAAATTGGTACAGAACTGCTGAGTTATAAGGACTGCTCTTTTAGATTTCGTAGTTTACATTCAAGAACTCCTAACTTGGCTTGGAAAACGCTTCTTCACAAAACAAGAAGCGTTCTGCTTACTACATCTCTGACATTCTTAGAGGTTGCGGGGCCACTCGCGCCCGCGAGCGCGGTTCCGAGCGTGATAGGTTAGACTCCAGGCGGAATAGTCCGGCCTTTTTTGTGCTCTTATTGCGCTAGGGAAAGGACCGCAGGGTGTGGCGAGTCACCAAACGCGAAACAAAACAGGGCTTGTGCGCCGAGACTGCGGTCGCGGGGGGGGGGGCGAGATGCCCGGAGACCATTCTTGGAGGTCGCAACTGCCGGCAAAAGTACGCAGTATCCCACGGTCCCACCATATATAATAGAGGAGGGTTTTTTGTCTGTTCGTAATTCTTCGGAACTTCGTAAACTTCGCGGGCTCGATTGTTTAATCACCCAAGTTTGAGGCATGACTTCTCTCTCCGAAGGGAGCGCCGGGAGGTGAGCAATCGCGCTGCCAAGGAGGACACGTGAGGCGTTCCGAAATAGGCCAGCGCCGCGGCTCTGTCCGCGCACGTGTTGGGTGACAACTGCCTCGAACTGGCCCCTTGAAAGCTCCTGTCCTTGCTACCGTTCAATTAGTGCTTGCAATTAGCTGCTGCTGCAGTTGTGTTGCTGCGGGGTACGGCTCTGCCGCCTGTGTGCTCCGGCCGAGGTCACAGCTAATTCCGTCCTACCTCCGCTGTGTTCGGGATTTTCCTATACTATCCTAAGTTCGTTGTGTTGAGCGCATGCATCCGTTTCTCCCACCCACTCATGCTTCCTACTTATCGCTTGGATCCCCAGTTTGGTGGTTCATGTAAGTGGCATTTACACTCTCAATCAAATAAAAGCTGTTAATCGAATAAAATCGAATAAAATAAATTTTGGAGCGCACGGCGCAATCTCGTCTTTTATTGCGCTGTATGTTTGCTTCTTAGCTGTGGGCTGTAAGTAAGATTCTCCCATTCGAAGTTCGTTGAGCTGAGCGCATGCATTTACTTCTCCCGCCCACCCATGCCTCCTATTTATCGCTTGAGCACTCTTCCAATACGTTGCCATTTTTATTCGACTGATTGCAGAGGTTGAACAACAAATACAACAGTGAGGAACACACATATCCCCATTTTGGTGGTTCATGTAAGTGGCATTTACACCACCAATCAAATAAAAGCTACGATAAACTTTTGGAGTACATGGCGCGATTTCATCTTTTATTGCGCTGTATGCTTGCTTCTTAGCTGTGGGCTGTAAGTAGGATTCTCCCAAGTTCGTTGGGTTGAGCGCATGCATCACTTTCTCCCGCCCACTCATGCTTCCTATTTATCGCACTTGCACTGTTGTATTTGTTGTTCAACTTCTGCAATCAATCGAATAAAAATCGCAACGTCTTGGAAGAGTGTCCAATCCGACGCGAAAAGTTCTGTTGTAGCAATTGAGTTGGATGCATATTACCCCGTTAGCAGAACATAGCAGCGTGCAAGTGAATCAATATTTAATGGAACTATGCATTATTCACGAAATTATTTTTAGTACTCCTACATGACTATGACAACAATTTATAATACTGTTGTGAGACGGAGCGGAGACAATTATTAGAAGATTGAGCTGTGTCAAATATTAAGAAGTCACTGCCTGTAGTGGTTCGTCAACAGCGGAATCATGTCTCCGTACCAACCCCCAGTTCTTAACTACACCAGGCTCTCGTATATAATTCTTCCCGTACGCTCCCTCAAAATCAGTGGCCAATGGTGCGGGCATATTTACTCGGGCTACTACGCTTTTTCTATCTGCCCAGGTTCTCCAATTTTCAGCGGTGGGCCAAGACAGGCTAACGAAGAAAGTTGCTGGGACCTGCGCTCGGTACGGCTACGTTTTTAACCAAATCTTGCCTCAGGGTCGTCAATTATCAGCAGTAGTTTCACCAGTTTCCATACTATACTATGTACAGAAGAGGATAGCACTTTTTTTCATCACACCTCGTGACTGAAAGCACGGCGACTGGACAGAAATGTCAGACATTTCATTAGGCTTGATGAGCTGAAATTGGCTGTGAATCCAACGCTAGACGAAGAGGACATTCTTCTGAGTGCTGTACTGGGATTTGAGTGGTACCAAGTTAGGAACCAATCTGGAGTACGTGCACGTTTCAACGAGCTCGACGCTAGGGTTGCTTTCTTACGTCGGTCGCCGGCTCCACTGACGTTGGGTGAGGAAGCAACCCTAGCTAGGTTTGGGCTACGTCCCTAGCGTGGCCCGTCATACCCGACGCCGGCGAAGCCGGCTAGCCGCCGTGGCCCACGGATGCGATGCCGGCGAAGCCGGCTAGCCTGGCGTGACCCGCACACTCCAGCGTCGGCGCCGGCGACCGACGCTGGGTGAGGAATCAACCCTAGCTGGGTTTGGGCTAAGTCCCTAGCTGGCCCGTCATACCCGATGCCGGCGAAGCCGGCTAGCCCCCGTGGCCCACGGATGCGATGCCGGCGAAGCCGGCTAGCCTGGCGTGGCCCGCACACTCCAGCGTCGGCGCCTGCGGAGCCGGCGACCGACGCTGGTTGCGTATAACCCTCGTGGCGCAGCACCACCCGCAGTTGTCATGGCGGGTTCGCGGCACCCTCAAGACTCCGCTGCCGCCCAAAATCGTGCAGCAGAAGTGTGCTGTCGTTGCACGATCTCGGCTGAATTAGTCAAATTTGAGCGAGCCATCTTATACCGTGAAGCATCCAACCAGGCTCATGAGCAAATCCAGGCTAGAGATGGTGGAGCAAAACAATTGGTATCCTATACAGGAACCGTACCCATGAAGCTTGCGAAATGTCACAACGGGCGGTTCAGTGTGGGACTAATAAGACTGGCCAACTGATTAGGACTCCCAAAACAGGAGTTAAACTTGAAGGTCCAAACGGAAGCAGTCATAACTAACGCGTTTCCTACTGTGAATCGTAGCGCTAATGATATCTTATTCTTAAAGGCAATGTTTCTTTAGCAAGCTCGAAAGTTCCGGGTGAACATGGAATACCTCGTGAAACTAGATTATTGTTACAGCTAGTTACAAGTGCAATCAATGCCACTAAAACTCCTACTGGGTTATGCGTTTCAAGAACCGTATTTGGACCTACCATCTACGGCAAAGAAACAGTGCTTTCAAATACCACTGAAAATTCCGTTTTCTAGGGCATGAGAGCGGTAATAGAAACATGCGAGAAAGAGGTGCTTCGAAAACTTTTAGCTAAAAGACTTGGAATCTGGAACTTTACTTCAAGAAGTTTTCCTTCCAAGGCAGACATACAACGGCATCTTTTCCACTGAAAGACAATGTAAACCAACTGGAAGACAACGTAGGCTATAATCTATTTATGATGGGCTGCAAAAAAAAACGGAAGCGCACTTGATACTATGAGATAATACAAAACCTCTATATACTCCAATTAAAGAAGCTGGCAAAAGGCGCTGTAACATATCAACTCCGATCGGCAAGCATAGGGTAGAAGAGCACAACGGTGAGAAGAGAATTATGTTAAATGCGCGATTTTGGTGTAAGAGACAGAGATTTCCTCTAGACAAGTGTTCGAGGCGTTCTGGATTTTCTCCCGGAATCCAGAAAGGAAAACTGTAATGAGTGTTTGCCAGTAAAGAGTGACCTCGCACCGTTTGCACTGCAATGCGAGCTCTGAAAAATGACAAGGAGCGAAGTGCTGCCCTTATACTGATAATAATGTAACATGGACGGACAGCACAACACATTCGCTGCTGACTTTACTGACGCTGAGTGGTAGCCAAATCACTACGCTTAGACGACGGACCACCTTGTGAGGTCATCCTGATCTCACCGTTTTCCGCATTGTGTTTCCAGCTCTAGGTCGGAAACGCTAGCGTAGGTGAGGCGCTGGATCGAGTAAGTTGTAAAGAAAAAGCCTCGAACCATTTTTAGGCAGCTGAAGACGACCAGACGGTCAAAACGGCAAGCCAGTAATAGAAGTTAAACCTAACAACTTCGTGACACAGAAGTATTACAACCACTGTTAACTGTCTCATCGTCCAGTCGCAACTCACTCATCTCAACCATCAACTGCCACCAACACAGTATTCACTACAGGCCGCTCACCTCAACAGATGATCTCGTATCTTCATCGGTCCATTGCTACGTGGGACATTGTCTTGTGAGCATTTTGTACACAGTCATACTCGTCTCTCGTCCACATATCCTACCGAACCACCCTGTTCTAGCGCAAATAAGACCCAACTCTCGTAGCATTCATCACAGAACATAATTCATGGACGGACATGCTTTCTCATAAGCCAGTTTTATACAACCAGGTCCTCTATAACTAGAAGAGGTACGTCGAAAATTGTCGTGCCTACGGCTAAGAAAAATTGTACGGCGCACTTCTTTGTCAACAGGACACTCCATGGTACCAAAGTCTTAGCAGAAAAGGAGCAATTCCAGTGAGTATAAATGCATTCAAGAAAGTATGAGACAAAATTCTGGAGCCATGACGGCATTCTCGTTTTCCTGTTCTCCTTCATTTCACCTTCCTTCATGTTTCTTTCTACTTAGTTGTTTACAATTTCTACTACGTTTTATCTCTCACTGTAATTGTTATGTTAGTGCTCGTTTTATGTTTGTGGAGTTGCACAGCCCACAGTTTTATTCCTATTCTATTACTGAGTTGTTGGTTGTTCCACATGGTGTATCCATGTAATAAACAAACAAACAAGCATCCATCACAGAACCAACTAACAAGGGAGGTCAATGCACGTCCCGTGGCAATTTTCAAAGTGATCTATTGAGGGTTGTAGGAGGTTGTCTGAAAGGCACCATAGTGGTTTTAAAATTTCCTGCAAACATCAGGGTAGGTCAAAAATTGCAAAAAACCGTATCACTTCAGTGCGGGCCGATAGAGCAAAACAGACGTCTGGAAGTGCCGTTGCAGGAAGAGGGTCATGGGTTCGGATCCGGAGGTTGAGATTATGCGTTGCTGGGCTTGCTCACTGCACCTTTGTCGATTTAAAGTGTATCTTGAACTCCGTAGTGTACCATGATAACTTACTTTCGTCGGCACTAGTTAAAAATTCCGACTCCACCTGCAAGACTTCGGTCGAAAAGTTTTTTTTTTTGCTGAAACTTTGTCTGGGAGGGGGGGGGGGTTATTTGGAGTGCTGATCACAAATCTGATATCCGTTCTTCACGATTTGGCCGGAGACTACCCATACCGTTAACATGGGTGGTCCAGGCAAGGTCACCAATTTCGCTGAAACTTCGTCTAGGGGGGGGGGGTTACTTGGGGCGCTGAGCACGAATCTGACATCCGTTTTTGAAATTGCGGCCGATTACGGTAGCTAAAGGTAACTAAGGCTGCCAATGTCATAACCATCGATTTTGCCCAAACTTCGCCTAGGGGGGTTATTCGGGGTGCTGATCACGAATCTGGCATCCGATTTTCATTTTACGCTGGAATACGGTAGGTTACGGAAGGTACGGGTGACTAAGGTAATGGTCACCGATTTCGCCCAAACTCCGGCGTAAAACGAAAAACGGATGTCAGATTCATGATCAGCACCCCCAAATAACCCCCTAGACGAAGTTTCAGCGAAATCGGTGACCCTGCCTGGACCACCCACGTTATCCGTATGTGTGGTCTCCGACCGAATCGTGAAAACGGATATCCGATTCGTGATCAGCACCCCAAATAACCCCCCTAGACGAAGTTTCAGCGAAAAAATTTTTTCGGCCGAAGTCTTGTCGGTGGAGTCGGAACTTTTAACTAGTGCACTTTCGTCGCTTAGGTGAAGTCCGCAGCTGGGTTCTGTGCTCTTCGAGGCAGAACCAGGCTGGGAAGGGACTCCAGGGTGCGTGCGATCCAAGCTGCTCGGCTGTGTGGAAACTGCTTTCGTCGCTCAGGGGGAGTCCGCAGTTGGAGGGAAGGGACTCCAGCATGTGGGCAAAAATGCCGCAACGCAGGAGGACTAAACTCCAAACGCACCTGTACGATGCAACCCTTCTACCCACTGCGCTACGATCCGCTTGCCAGTCACGCCATCGCCATCACCGTCGACGCGAGCCACGACGCATCGACAGCAGGCGCAGCTACAATATCCCGCAAACCTGCGCATCAACCCGCGCGCGCCAATTTGATGCGTTCTACCGAAGGCGTCGTGTGAGATTTGTACTCCCACCGCTCTGAAGATCGAAAGCAATTCTCGCCCATATTTCGTCTTGTAGGCTAATTGAGGCGCTGATCACAAATCCGATAAACGTTTTCTCGTGATCGCGTAATCCCGTATTTTCATGAGTGATCAAGGTTATCAATGTCAGCACATACGATCTCTTTCTTCAACTATGTGATCAGGCTTGCTTTCAAATCATCTACTTTGAGATGGAAAGTAGTGCACCAAAAATAAATAATTTAGAAAAAGGAATGGCAGATTAGTGGTCAGCAGCTTAAATGGTTTCCGTATGCGAGGAAAGGGCGAAACCAGTGATCATTACCCCGCCATCCTTACTCACAACACCCGCAGTAGCCTACTGTGGTCGGCCGATTACTGTATCGCTACCAAGCAAATTGTGAGTTTGCTGTAATTCCGCTACTGTTCCAGCCCCAAACCTTTTGCAGGATAAATTCTAATCACGACATGGCAGTTCCGGACGTCTGATTTGCTTTATCAGCCCGCAATGAAGTGGTACGATGTTTTGTACTTTTTGACTTACCCAAATGACCGCAGGAAATTTGAAAACCACTGCGGTGCTTCTCATACAATTTCCTGCAACCCTCAATATGTAACTTTTTAAATTGCCACGGGATGTTCATTGACCTCGCTTGTAAGTGATTTGCAGGTATTGGCAGCTATGAACTCGTCTCAACGTATTTTCTCTCCAATATCAAACAAATAAACTGCGCGATATTCCGCGCCCAAACTCCGGAATATCGAATTAACGGTCAGGTTTTAACTACAACTGATGAAGTTAGAGATCTCGGTTATATAATAAGAAACGATCTGTGTTTTTCCAAGCATTACAGTCTCTTAGTAAGAAAAGCCAACTATCGAATCTATAACCTCTTTAGGGCTTTAAAATCCAAGCTCCCCGAGGTTTACATGCGTGGCTTCAAAACCTACGTAAGACCTATAGTGGAAAGTGGGACATCAGTCTTCAATCCAACGAAAAAGAAAGATATAGACCTTCTAGAAAGCATTCAGAATAGTTTCACTAGGAAGCTTATGATGAGGTGCTTCTCAGTAGATTATTGTTCTATACCAAACGGTACTCAACGAGCTTCACTGCTTGGTCTTTCTTCGCTTAAGAAGAGAAGAAAAATTGCTGATTTTGTCATGTTATACAAAATTGTTGCAAATAAGGCTTCCATTGACACAAATAAATTCCTTGACGGGATGTTGACAAGATCCGTGAGAGGAAAGTTGAAACTGCGAGTCTCAATTGCTAAATCGCGAATCAGATCAGATTTCTTAACCTATCGCATTCTCAAGGAATTTAACCTGCTACTGGGCAAGTATGAAGATTTAGAGAGGCTCTCTGCTCAAGCCTGTAGAATGTTTGTCAAAGATTGAATGCCAAACACTCAAGAAACGATCCCTGTGGTTTGTTATTTACTTGACTTGTGTTCGAGTAGTCAATTTGTGATGTTTTGTTCGTTTTTTTACACTTTACATGCTAGACAGTTGTCTGTGTCTGTCTATGCCTTGAATAAATAAATAAATAAATAAATAAAATAAAGCTTCGAAATGTATGAGAGAACTACGGGGACAACATTTCGAAATTTTCTACCCAGACATGTAAAGCCATTTAGGTGAGCGACCATTGCTCATGTGTCATTTCTTCCAGTAATGTGTCTCTTCATTTCGATCAGAATCTCCAAGGCAGAAAGACCATTTTGCAAATTCCTTCGCTATTTTCAACAGGACACCAGATGGCAAATGCAGCGATGGAGGATAGACTATTGAGGCGGAAAGAGCCGTCGTGAACGATTGGTTTGGAGTTGTCAGTTTTCCTACCCAGTCTAGCTCAAGGTTTCATTTTGAACCGCTAACATCTCTTAAATCGCGTTCCACCTTCGGTCGGCGCGATGGGATCGATATGAGAGCATGTCATTAGGCGTCGCTAGGTGTGAGCGGTAGTAGAACAAAGTCCTAATGGAAGTGTGTAAGATCCCATAGCAGCATTGTCAGTGTGAAGATCAAATGTACTCAAAAAAGGAGTTTCAAAGAACGTGACGAACAATGTGGCTCCTACGAATCACTAGAAGTCTGTGACGACGATCCGACCGCGCAACAACCGTGCCCAATCAGACACTGGATTACGATAGCAGCAAATCCTGGTTAATCTTTATAATTCAGTAGCCATTACTGTAGGAAGCAGTAAAGCAGTAATGAAGTGAGCATGAAATGAAAACCCATGCGTATGTACAGCTACATCATAAATGGCCTACCACAGTCCACCGTAGGGGTAGTACACACTATTGCTGCAACAAAAAACGGCGCAAATAGGGTCCGGGGGGGGGTCACCTTATAAAAAGTGTCACCAAGACCAAGAAAACGAGACAAGGCAGACTGATAGTAGAGAAAACAAACAAACAATGCTGTAGCTGTGTGTAGCTACTCGCCACGTCGGCCCTCCGCGCCTTGCTGTGGTGACCCCCCCCCCCCTCCGGACCCTATTTGCGCCATCTCAGAAAGCAAACGCCTCTCTCATTGTGAGTGCCGTGAGACGTTGGGGGAAACCTGAGGCAATGACAGATGACTCAATAACTTGAAGTGCCAGTAATACGAACGAGATGGCTATGGAGGGCGGAAACCCGCACAGCCGGCGTCGGCCGTGTGTTTTGATCCATTGATTTAGATGTCGAGTTAAAAAAGCACATGGAGAGGCATACGTGAAGAGCACATGTATACAACGTAGAAGCGGATTCACGTCTGAAGAGGACACCGCTTGGGATTGGTGCGTTGTTGCTGAGGGAAAAATATCAAATGATACGCGGAGACGCGGTGACGCGGCACTTTCTAGAAGATGGCTGTCGTGGCAGAGTATCGCGATAGCAGCACACGAGGACCGACAGTGGCGAAGAACCCATCGTGGATTGGCAAAAATGAAGGAGGAAGCCAAACCTACGCTCTAAAACTCATGCAATGACAGGAGAAGAAACCGAAGGAGCAGCAGATTCGCTCCGAAGACAAGGTCCATCCTGGCTGGCCAAAGTGCCCGAAGCAGCTAATGAAGGACCGTGTGGATATCGGACAGGAGCAATTCATCCGTAGCACACGAGCCCGACCGCCATGGACGGCTCTCGCCACGTCCGCTGTCGTTCCCGGGAGCGCACGAACCGATTACAAAGTTCCGCCAAAGTCAATACTCGTCCGGCGCACGTGAACTCTCCCTCTCTCTCGCTCCAGTCGCCCCTCTCCTCGCCGCCTTCCTCTCGATCGTGTCTGCGCTCATGCGCTGCCGCTCTGCCGCTCTCCCGCTCGCAATGATAAGGCAGCGGCGCGGCGCGGGCGCGTCGCGACCCCTGAGCCCGACGGCGGTGCTGCCATCGATCCAGGGCTGCAATCACGCCGCTCGAAATCTGGTCGAGGGGCGTTGGAATGCGCTCGAAGGCGGGGCGCCTGCGTGACACGACGATGAGCCACGACCACATCACGACGTCATCTTAAACGTCGGGTGCTCCGATTGCGAATATTACGACCGCATAATGGAGGCGGATGAGTTCAGGCAATGGCCTATGTCATACCATCGGTCACCCCGAGCGAAGCCTAATGATATGCTCCCATATCGATCGGGCGATGCGATGGAATCGATATTAGTGCATATCATTAGGCGTCGCTCGGGGTGAGCGATGGTATGACAAAGGCCAATGGCAAATGCAGCGAAGCTGTGCAGTACCACGTCGGAATCGGAGAATTGGAGACCGCTACCTATCGCTTTTAAAGTGGCGTTTAATCACCTTGGGTTACGATGGATATGCGTTAGTATTGGTGACTCACCCATGCCTGCAGTAACCCACCGTAATCACTTGAAATTTTAAAGACAGCCCTTACATAAGTGATCAGCAGCTTAATCATCCTCTCTAGGTTATGCTTAGGCGAAGAAACTTTTCCATCTCTTGAGTACGATTGTATCTGCGAATCGGGCTTCCTTTCTGGCGACCTTTTTCGTTGCGGCATTACATAGAGTGCTTTGCCTGATTGTGGCGCCTCTTTTTTAGACAGTGCAACAGCGTTGCACCACAGAAGAGTTGAACCCACAAGCCTTCTCACCACTGCGCCACCAAATTTTTTATACATTTTGAAGCAAAGAATATGAGCAGGTGAAATTGTGCCATATAAAATTTTAAGCCGTGGTCATTATACAGTGAAAAGCTAAGCTTCCTCGCAACTATCTTCGATATGATTAGGGCGGATCGTGTTGAAAATTCTGGGGGAGACCGGTTTTCACTCCGTCCCCTTTTGCTCCGCCCGTTAGGACTAGTTGACGGCGCACAGTGCCCTGCATTAATTAAGCCCCCCCCCCTGACTTCTACGGCGTTGCCGCTGCCCTATCCCTCATCATAGGGCAGGGACGCAGAGCTCGCCGCCAGCGGCGTCCCTGCCCTATCCTTAACCACGGCGGTGAGCGGCGTTGCCGCAGAAGTCTGTGGGGGCCTTTAGATATCGCAAAGTGGAACATTTCCTTCGTCCCTGCGTTTAGCAAACGTCGCAGGTAGATGGAATCAAATTGCGATTGGAGCGCGCCGTTCTCGGTGGAGCGCGTTACTCCTGCCGATGACTTTTCTAAACGTTGAGTCTTTTCCCCATTTCTGGTATGCTTGGACTGATCCACATTGTAGTGCGATCTTCACAGAGGAGGTAGGTGGTTCTATCTGTTCAACCTATAAGCTGATTTTAGATCTTACAGTTAAATACGCAAGCATGAAAACTGCCGAATGTTGTATTTGCCTCAAAGGTCCAGTCCGTCTCGGCAACCTTTATAAAAATGTGAGGGCTCATGGATGTGCTGAGGAAGACGTGAAACATATTAAGGAGAATATCAAATCTGCGAAGTATGGTACGACGCCTGACATCTAATGAGAGATATGTAGGAAGCCACTATTCTCAGCACGCGGAAGTGTCATATAGAGATACGTTGTTTAGAATTTTCTCCCTCTCTTGTAGCAACGCTACACCCAAATATAAGTATCTCAACGCTTTCGGCATGGCAGGTGTACCTAATTAACAACGTAATAAATACAACAACATATACCTTTTTCACGTCGAATTGGGCACTTTCAAATCAAATTGGACACTTCTTAGCTAGCCCAAGACTTTTGTAATCAAAGCGAACTGGGTGGATGCAAATGCGCACGATTTTGGGGGCGGGAACAACGGCTGTGGCTGCCATTTGGGACAAGTTGTCGCGTTGCCTCGCGCCCTCCGCGCCACCATGCTCTCCTCGCTGTCTGACACACTCTATCACCGCCAACGTATATAACTATGCCACTGACTGAGACAAGCCTCGATCCTCTTGACTCAATCCGAAAACGCGCTGGAATCACGTAAGCATCGCCGCGACTGCTCGTCCCCAGCGCTGGAGACCCCGCCCCCAAAATCGTGCGCATTCGTGCGCACCCAAGCGAACTCTTCCAAATTGAACAGATCTTCTTCTACATTAATCTAAAGACTCCTCAAAAGAGTTGGAATGATTTTTTGTTCAAGGTAAATTTTGTATAACTTTCTCTGAAGTTTTAATTCATCCTTCATTTTAATTCACTTACCTAGTAGGTGGAAATATTGTTTGAAGTTTTATCTATTCATTACTTTTCGGGGAAAAATAATGTTGTAAAGCTTATTTTGAAGAGCAGAAAGGTGGTCGTTTTTGGTGCTGATTGACTGCGCCATGGCTTTGTCCAAGACGTCGCGATTTGTATTCCATTGATAGCAAAATTTCTGCTTGCATGGAGTTTAACACTAGTATGCGATACAATAATAACAATTGTAAAGAACACCTCTGTCGCGCCTCCGAGACCGTCCACGGCATCGGTGACTACTCCTTGGACGGCCGCGGAGGTACGCTTGGTGCCGCCGTGGGTCACAAGCATTCTCACACGAGAAACAGGTGGCTGACAACGTTTATCTCCTCTTCTATTTGACATTGATACGTTACCTACGGGTTAGTGGGGCCTCACTCCTTACGTGGGGTCCGCCCTCCTACTGCTACGAGCCCTACGTGGCCTTTCGGTCCGGCCGCTCTAGGGCGACGGGGGATGAAGTCCCGGCGCCCCTGTTGTGACGTCTTCCTTGAGGCGGACTCGTCCTGGTCGACGGTGGGCGGGCGAGGCGACGGCTGGCGCGCTAACAGGAGGACGAGGACCGGTGTGTTTCAGAGAGGCAGCCTTTTATGCGATATTTTGGCGCCCAAATGCGATCGTTGACCACGGGCTGACAGATCAAGGCACGTCGTGGCGATAAGTCGAGACGCAGGTCGCGACACTGGGGGCTGAAAAGCAGATGGTACCCCGCGGGCGCGATTGCAGATTTGGGCTTTACCTAGACTAAATGACACAACATGGTTACTCAATCGACGCGAAGCCTACTGGCCTAGAGTCCGCATCTGAGAAGGATGAAGTTGACGGACTTGTGGTGAGGCCCCTTGGTTGGTCGTTCTCGAGTTTTACGTTTTCTTGGGTCGCCTACGAGTTCGATCTAGGAGACAAACAAACACAAACAGTAACAACAATGGATATCTTCAGCGCACTGGCGCGCTCGGCTTGGTTGCTTATCATCAGGGTACGCGGATGCACGGGGGTTGTCTTGATGTTGTCCTTGTTGTAATCATCTGTGGCTGTACGCTGACATGATGGCATTGGATGTGGCTCTTGATGCGGCTTGACGGCGGGGTGACAGGACTGGGGCTCAACATGGCGGAGCGGATGTCGGAATCTGAGTTGGGTAGCCGATGGAAGTTGAAGTTGAAGGTAATGCAAAAAGATAAGTGGGTCGTTTTTGACTAGTGAGCGCTTTTGTGCGCTTTTTGTCGGGCTTTGCGCGAGGGGGAGAGTTTTCAACCTCGCTCTCAAGTGAGAATTTCGAAATTCGTCATATCAATGAGTTGCTTTGGGTCAGCAAAAGGAAAAGCGGTCTCCCACCGCGAGTTGTTGGCAAAATCAAACTCACGCTCTGCGACACCGTCTTTCATCCGAGAACAGCACCTAAGCCCTCAATGCGGCGGTTAATGCGGGGATCGTATGTCAGTGGATCTGACTGATGATGGAGTCAACGCCATCGTCCAACAGGAGAGAGTTTATGCTAATATTTGTTACCTTAGCCTAAACCTAAAGAATAGCACCATGAATAAGCTGTTTTCAGCCGTAGGGCGGCTCTGGCCAGGAGCCTCCTACGACAGATTTGCTCGGGTTCTACGTTGCAGGGCAAATGACTGAGCAATTTGCTATTGGAATAGAGACTGGGTTGAAGTAGCGTGAGTGTCGCCGAAGTTTGCGTTAGACAGGATGTAAAGGTGCCAGAAGTTAGGGTTAACAAAGGCCCACACGGTACTTGCGGAGCGAAGACCAAGTCTGGAGGTCCTGTGAGGTTGTGGGCGGAGTTCAAATCCGTTTCCATTCCTCCTGGCGACAGCTACAGTCCCTCCAGAGGCGTTTCCTCCCCATTCCCCACCCCCCCCCCGCATTTGTGCGACCTAGCGCCTGAACCCTCCTTGAGGGCTGTCCCCGAGGAGAGCTCGTGCCACTCAAGGCTCCAAGGGTGAGAGGCGGCGGTCGCGAGGGTGGATGGAGGCGATACCCCAGTCTGGTCTCCCTACGTAGTATTCCATGTGGGAGCTCTGACTCCACCCCACCTTTTAGCACTACCTTTCCGTTTTAGTCGCGGAGGGCACGTGTGGCTCCCTTCCAAGGCCAGGCGTGGGTTTTCCCTCGAGTGGCCCGGCCGATGCATCATGTCGCGCCTCCGAGGCCGTCCACGGCATCGGTGACTACTCCTTGGACGGCCGCTGGACGGCCGCGAAGGTACGCTTGGTGCCGTGGTGGGTCACAAGCATTCTCACACGAGAAACAGATGGCTGACAACGTTTATCTCCTCTTCTATTTGACATTGATACGTTACCTACGGGTTAGTGGGGCCTCACTCCATACGTGGGGTCCGCCCTCCTACTGCTACGAGCCCTACGGGGTCTTTTAGTCCGCCCGCTCTATGGCGACGGGGGATGAAGTCCCGGCGTTTGACGTCTTCCTTCAGGCGGACTGGTCCAGGTTGACGGTGGACGGACGAGGCGACGGCCGGCGAGCGAACAGGAGGACGAGGACCGGTGTATTTCAGAGAGGCAGCCTTTTATGCGATATTTTGGCGCCCAAATGCGATCGTTGACCACGGGCTGACAGATCAAGGCACGTCGTGGCGATAAGTCGAGACGCAGGTCGCGACAACCTCTATCCCCACTTAGATGTTTCATGTAAGCAGCATTCACACTATCAATAAAAAAAATCGCGACGAGCTTTTCGAGTGCCTCGCGCGATCTGATCTTTTCATGCGCCATATGACTGCTTTTTTGCTGTGCTTTAAGACAAATTTAGTTTATTTTTTCTCACAAAATAAAAATTTTATAAATTTATCACACTTATTGAGGCAGGTGAACTAAAAAAAATTTCAAAGAAAGTTATACTAAACAAGTGCTTCGACACGCCTGTCGGCGTCTCTCGCACTTGCGCGCTTCGCGCAACCTTAAAGAGTCACTAAACCAAGATCACTCACTTCAAGCAGCTGCTCTGCTTGTGCAGCCTTCTCGTCACCTTAGCAGTAAAAATAGGTATTTGAAAACCTTAATAATTTCGAACATTGGTTCACCTTCTTTAAGATCAGGTGAGTAGTTTTTCGATATGAAGCCGTCCAGCTCTTCCTCCCTCCATCCTCAACATCTCTTCAACTATCTTCAGACAGTTCAGAAACGTAATTTATTTGCGTTAATCAGTGCTTTCGTCCTCAGAATGTTGTTGAGCACTCCTTCGGCCATAGTACCCGCGTGTCTCCCACCCTCTCCCCACCCCGATCGGTTAAACCTGGAAGAAAACCACCGGCGTGTTCCAACCCCCCCCCCCCACCAATCTCCACCTCGATCGGTTAAATCTGGGAGAAAACCACCGGCGTGCCTCATACCCACTCCCCACCCCGATCAGTTAAAACTGGGAGAAAACCACCGGTCAGGACCTCGATTAGCCCCAGGGCTAAAGTTCCGTGCCGCTTGAACAACACACACAGAAAACCGATAACGTTGATCGATATCGATTGGTCGACTTCCGATTCGTGTTCACCGACCTCGATTAGCCCACCGCTGAAGTTTCGTGCCGCTTGAATGACATCCGCAAAAAATCAACGATATCGATCGAAATCGATTGTCTCCCCTGCTGTGAAGGTCTTCCGTCGATGATTATCTAAATGCGCAGGCACGGTTGCCGACGTCTTCGGCACGTCTACGGCTCACCATGCACGGTCGCCGACATGTTCTACTCATCTACCTAGTCGCCAGGCGCGTAGAAGCCGTCTGGGTATTTTCCGCTAATTTCTTGCCTTAATTTGTGCCCCGTAACTTCCCCTATTTTATGACTCATCGCCGATCGATAGTGTGACTCATCGCTTAGAGGATTGTTATATAGTATGATAGTATAATGAGGCAAAATAACGCAAATGCGCCACACAGCAGGGCTGGGAAGGAACAATGAGGTATGACCCACAGACGCGTCTTGCGAAACCTCGTCATATGGGTGTTCCTTGGTCTTCGCATATAGCCAAAAACAACAGAGACGTCTTTCGAGAGCTCGTCATATGGGTGCCACCAACCTTTTGGCAGTAAGACGTCGATGGTAAGCAACATCATTGGACAATTGCCAAATATCCCTCAAACTTACAGGAAGAAGTACACAAAGTCCAAGGGGCTAACTTCGGAACAAAAACCCTTCCTCTTTTATACATAGGGCGATTTGGTGGTCACTCATTACTCCCCCTTAGTAGAACTCGTCCTCCATTACTACTGGTCCCCCTCAATGATCTTCCTTAGCGGACGACATGTTCAGCACGCCTTCTGATCCCCTAGGGACGTCGGATAACGTCTTCGGCACGCCTTCTCAATCCCCAGGCACGTGGGCGACGTGTTCGGCACGTCTTCTGTAATTTGTTCAGTATCGGTTGATGGCAATCGACACTTCAAAACCGAACTTTATAATCGTGTTCAGCGACCTCGATTACCCCCAGTGCTGAAGTGTCGGACCGTTTGGACGACATCCACTAATAATCGAGACTTTGACCGATATCGATCGATGGTGATCTACACTTCAAAACCGAACTTCATAATCGTGTTCAGCGACCACGATTACCCCCAGGGCTGAAGTGTCGGACCGTTTGGACGGCATCCATAAAAATCGATACTTTTATCGATATCGATACATGGTGATCTACACTTCAAAAACGAACTTCATAATCGTGTTCAGCGACCTCGACTACCCCAGGGCTGAAGTTTCGGACCGCTTGAACGACATCCATTAAAAAATCGATAATTTGATCGATATCGATCGATGGTGATCTACACTTCAAAACCGAACTTCATAATCGTGTTCAGCGACCTCGATTACCCCAGGGCTGAAGTTTCGGACCGCTTGAACGACATCCATTAAAAAATCGATAATTTGATCGATATCGATAGATGATGATACACACTTCAAAAACGAACTTCGTAGTCGTGTTCAGCGACCTCGATTACCCCCAGGGCTAAAGTTTCGGACCGCTTGAACGACATCCATTAAAAAATCGAGACTTTGACCGATATCGATCGATGGTGATCTACACTTCAAAACCGAACTTCATAATCGTGTTCAGCGACCTCGATTACCCCCAGTGCCGAAGTTGGCGACGTGTTCGGCACGTCTTCTATAATTTGTTCAATATCCGTTGATGGCGATCGACACTTCAAAAACGAACTTCATAATCGTGTTCAGTGACTCGATTACCCCCAGGGCTGAAGTTTCGGACCGCTTGAACGACATCCATTAAAAGATCGATAATTCGATCGATATCGACAGATGATGATAAACTCTTCAAAAACGAACTTCGTAATCGTGTTCAGCGACCTCGATTACCCCCAGGGCTGAAGTTTCGGACCGCTTGAACGACATCCATTAAAAAATCGATAAATTGATCGATATCGATTGATGGTGATCTACACTTCAAAAACGAACTTCATAATCGTGTTCAGCGACCTCGATTACCCTCAGGGCTGAAGTTGGCGACGTGTTTGGCACGTCTACGGCTCGCCATGCACGGTCGCAGACGTGTTCGGTACATCTACGGCTCGCCATGCACGGTCGTCGACGTGTTCGGCACGTCTACCGAGTCGCCAGGCACGTTTGGCGACGTGTTCAGCTCGTCTACTGAGTCGCCAGGCACGTAGAAGACATCTTGGTATTTTCCGCTATTTTCTTGCCTTAATTTGTGCCCCGTAACTTCCCCGTAATTTCCACTATTTTATGACTCATTCCGATCGACAGTGTGACTCATCGCTTAGCGGATTATTATATAGTATGATTATTATATAGTATGATTCTTCCCTTCACCTCGTTTCCGACGTTTAACAAACATCCTCATAAAGGTTGCCGAGACGGACTGGACCTTTGAGGCAAGTACAACATTCGGCAGTTTTCATGCCGGCGTATTTAACTGCAAAATTTAAAATCAGCTTATAGGTTAGAGAGATAGAACCAGCAAATCCTCTCTGAAGATCGTACCACAATGTGGATCAGTTCAAGCATACCAGAAATGGAGAAAAGACTCAATGTTTAGAAATATCCTCGACAGGAGTAATGCGCTCCACGGAGAACGGTGCGCTCCAATCGCAATTTGATTCCCTCTACCTCCGACGTTTAGCAAACGTCCGTCCCTGCAGCCAACGCTGCTGCAAGTTTAACTAGCTCTGCAGCTACTATACTGCTATTATTTTACTTCGACTACTAACGCAACGCCATTGTGAGCTATGAAAGACGGTAGGTTAGAAACAGCTTTCTAAAAGCAATACATCCTTTTGTGAAAGCTTTTGTACTCGCTTTTCCACATCCACTGCATTCGTTTGCTATTTCACTGAGGATTCTGTGCATATTTGACTGCATAGATCTTTTTTGATAAGCAAAACGATGCAGACGTCTTTGCCTTATGAAGAGATCTTGTACATTGGTCCCTATTTATTATAGGTTCACCTTTTAATTGAAACTATGATATTTTTGAGCAATATTGCCAAGTGCAGACCGAGAGAGGAGGTCTATACTGTGTCTCTTCCTAAACTCCAAGCTCTACCCTGAAAGCAGCGAGCCAATATATTACTCTGCATTTCAAATTTAGGTGTAAGCGTGCTTAACGTTCTTATTTCATTTTGACTCTGGGTGTTCTGATCATTTGACTGGATGCCAACCCCCCCCCCCTCTGCTCTAAGTTGCGCATATTGGTCCCTCATTTAGACGTTGGTCCCCTTTATTGGAGTATAATTGCTTGCTGTTCCTCTGCGTTCACCAGATGGCGTGACCTGTGCCGCTCATCGCACCTTTTATGGTCCTTCGCACCTGCATTGGCTGCCCTCAAGAGATGTCTTAAGGCCGTCACAGACTTCTGCGGCGCCGCTCGGCGGCGCCGCTGCCCTATGCTTAACCATAGGGCAGAGACGCAGAGCTCGCCTCCAGCGGCACCGGCGGCGTCGCTGGCGGAAATGACTTGAATCATTCCACCCGGCGGCGCCGCTCCAGCGTCTGTCTGTGCGCTCTGCGCTCTGCCCTTTCGCGGCGGGATCCAGAGCGGAGACGGTCGATGCGGGCGCGCGACGTCATCGGGGCGCGTTATTGCGTTATTGTTAAGCACCAGTCGGTTCCCACTAGAAACAGTACAGTACCTCGCCGTCACCGCTCCCACTGATGATGAGTCAAGCCGCTGAGCGGCGCCGCTCAGCGGTGCCGCCGGTGCCGCCGGCCGGCCAGCGGCGCCGCCCAGCGGAGCCGCTGAGCGGCGCCGCAGAAGTCTGTGGGGGCCTTTAGACGCCTCTTGCCAGACGTAAGAGGGGCTAAATGCCAGGTATCAAAGTACTGATCTTCGAAGAAGCTCACGGTTGGAACAAGCCCAAATAACTTCCCTAAGTAGAGCACATTTAATCGGAGATGGGGTGATGTGCGTCCAATTTTGTGTGCTGACTCCTTCGGTATCCTACGACTCGACCTTTCGTTTTCTTGAACAGAAAAGGGATCTCCGAACGACGAGCCTCTCCTTCAGAACAAATAGATAAAAGAATTCGTTTGCCAGGCATTTAACAATGGAATAGACTACGGATTGCGTTGGTGGAGCCGCTATAGGACCTGTGAAGTTAATTGATACCTTAACTGACATTTTAAAGAGCAAACGACTCCTCCTACCAATCCATTAGTTTGAGGGAGTACTGTGGCGGACTAGTTGGTCGATATCCTGCGATTTGACCTTTTGTTTGCTTCAACGGAAAAGGTTACGATGAAGTTCAAATATACTATCAATCATTTTCAGGAGTAAAGGCCCCCGCAGACTTTTGCGGCGTCGCCGCTGCCCTATGCTTAACTATAGGGCAGAGACGCAGAGCTCGCCGCCAGCGGCGCCGCCCAGCGGCACCGGCGGCGTCGCTGGCGGAAATGACTTGAATCATTCCACCCGGCGGCGCCGCTCCAGCGTCTGTCTGTCTGCGCTCTGCGCTCTGCCCTTTCGCGGCGGGATCCAGAGCGGAGACGGTCGATGCGGGCGCGCGATCGTCATCGGGGCGCGTTATTGTTAAGCACGTCGGTCCCGACTAGAAACAGTACAGTACCTCGCCGCCACCGCTCTCACTGATGATGAGTCTAGCCGCTGAGCGGCGGCGCCGCTCAGCGATTTCGCCCGCCGCTCGCCGCAGAAGTCTGCTTGGGCCTTAAGTGATTCAGCTGCTTCAGTAGAAATAGTTTTCCGAACAACACTCTCCCCCCCCCCCCCCGCAGTACGCGACAGCGAGAGGTGATGAGGTTAAATGATAATTTGACAGACATTTTAAAGACTAAACGACTTCCTCTACCAATTCAGTGGGTCTTCGCCCCCAAATACCCCAGAATAGAACACCCCGACCTTTTCTTTTTTAGGACCTCTTTCATTACATTGAAAACTGGTTTTGGTGTATAGAACAGTATAGCGGGATATAGTAGGCAGAATCTTTAAAAGTTGCTCTCATTAAGCCTATCCACTCACGTTTACCTGAATCCCCAACCACGTTGGGTGACGTCTTTGGCACGTCTTCTGAGTCCCAGCCACGTCATGCGACGTATTCCGCACGTCTTCTGAATCCCCTGGCATGTATTAGGGGGGGGGGGGCAAAAGTAATGAGACACCCCATGCCGTGTCCACATATCTCGTGGTTGGAGTCTGGTTTTGTGCTTATCCGTTTCGTGCTTATTCTTGTATTTGTATGTCTGTATGCTACCTACTGAAGGCCACCTGAGAAGTTACCACTTCCGCCCTTCCCAGAAGCATGCCAAAACCGCAGTCTGTCCCATGCCGAAACCCCAGTCTGACGAGTCGACCTGTGTCGCGCAAATCTCTCCCGATTCCCAACCCCGAGCAGCCTGGACTCAATCTTAACGCAGGATGAGAAGTACGTCTTCTACCTTAACCCTGCCAAGCAGCCAGTCTGGGTGAGGCCTCTTGACCCGTTACTGACCTTCGTTCGGCGAGATATTCACGGCAAGAAGCACCTTCAGAGATTTTGGGTCTGCGCCCAAGGACCGGTATACTGGAAGCTGTTTACCAAAAGCACGACGATGGACTCCAAGGCCGTGGTAAACGAAAGTGGTGTTTTGAATTTCTACGACTGTTGTGCTAGTCGGGACGACGCTGTGTGACACCGCAGGTCATGTGTCGCAGTGCGTCGGCCTCCGATGGCCAGCGCATGCTGGGTGGCACTGCTGACCTGAGGAGGCGGTGTCAAGGACCCCCATTCCGGCTTTTTCTTGTCTGGTGACTGGCTGTTGTTATGTCACCTTAACAAATGAGCATGAGTATCACGCACTGTTTGAAGAATCGTTTGTATCTGTCTCTGAAGGTCGTTATTCTGTGCTATGCATTCTACAATCCCGATTGGCTCTTCCCTTCCGTGTTTCAATTTTTTTCTGCTTCGTCTATGAAGATTCACAAATCGGGAGTCTGTGAATACTTTATCAAAGGAGATTAGCAAAACAAACCCGATACCGGAGTTTCCTATGCACGTGTAATAAAAGAGATGCTAGCACATTAGCTATTTCGCAGTACAAATCACCGCAGGGATTTCGCAATCCCAGTACAGTACCGGACGCGTCTTTTGAATAGACGCCGAAAAAACCGCGCTTTTGCGGTTTTTGCGCCTTTTTGCTATAACTCGCCCAACAGTGATCTATTTGAAAAAACAAAAGTATATTTGAGCTCAGGAGAACGAGCTCTATTGTTTGATATATACATTTCATATGAAAGGTCAAAAATGGCCAAAATTGAAAACTTGCGCTCCATTGAGAAGGCCGGCCGCGGACGAGTTGTCGCCCGCAAGGCGTCGAAAACCATTGCATGCTCACAAATCCTCTAATTTGAGGTGTTTTGAGAAACGGTTGGCACCGTTCGATTCGTCTCCTCGAGATCTACGCAATCATATATACAACTTCGCCAAACCACCGCATTTTAGCAGTGGGTGATTAAAGATGGTTGGAGCAGACTTTTTGCTGTTGGAGAAGCTTATATTCCAGGACTTGCACGTTCTCAGAGCATCTCAAGCATGGCGTAAAGTGTTTCGTCATGCCAGGAATCATCTGAGAGTGCGCCGTGCACAATGTAAATAAGATCGAACCTATCAATCGAGTGGACGGCGCGACAGCCTGTAGAGTGAGCATTTGGGTAGTTTTATAGAAATTCCCATCCGCCCTACTCAGAAATTGCTGCACTTTGTCCCGGCAAGACTTTGGAGTGCGCTGTGCACAATGTAAATAGGATCAAACCTATCAATCGGGTGGGCGACGCGACAGCCTGTAGAGTGAGCATTTGGGTAGTTTTACAGAAATTCCCAGCCGCCCTACTCAGAAATTGCTGTACTCTGTTCCGGCGAGACTTTGGAGTGCGCTTTGCACAATGTATATAGGATCGAACCTATCAATCGACTGGGCGCGACAACTCGCAAATTGCACCGCGGGCGTGTTCTGAGCGTAATAACTCTGTCAACTTCGAGTCTTTCCGGCTGCAAGTTGTGGATTTTGTAGGCAGTAGAAAGTTCAAGAAGCGTGCTGAAAAATAGCGACGTAGCTTAAGACTTAAAAAAGTTACAGCAGTGCGAAAATGCAGGCAAACCTTGTGTGACGCGATTTTTTCCAAGTTCAGTCGACTACTACAGGAATACGAGGTGAGCACAAGACTGAAAGCATTTTACGATGGCATGCTCGTAGCTGTGGCGAGAACTGTTATTTGGACGAGTAACAGCACGGAGAACATAGACCTTTGTTGTGCTAAATTGCACGCGCGGGCGTGTTTGGAGCGCGATAACCCTGTAACCTTTGAATCTTTCAGGTAGAAACTTGTGGGTTTTATATGCAGTAGAAAGCTCAATAGGTGAGCTGAAACACAGCAGTGTAGCTTATGAATGGAGAAAGTTACAGCGGTGCGAATATTTATTTATTTATTTCGTGGCGTGAATCACATCGGAAATGCACGCATAAAATAAGGTATAAACAAACGAACGGAACAAATAAACCCAACTGCAAGGAATCAAAAACATGCATGTGAGAACGGAATAACCTAAGAAAGTTTACTTCGAATGAGCAAATGCTTAAAATGAGAGACAGACATAGCAAGAAAATCTTCATTATCACCGATGAGAATGTTTAGCTCCCTAAGGTATCTGTAAGTGAGGAAGTTAGACCTAACCTTCGACCTTGCAACCGCTGTATACAATCTGAGTCTACCTGCTCTGTTAATCGTAAGTGGTACTCCAAAAAACTCCACAGGATCTACAGACAGTTTCCTAGTGAGGATTTTGAACAACATAATTAGGTCTGCTTTTTTTCTTCTTCTGCTCAAACTGGGTATGCCGAGCAGCTGAGCCCGCGTGGAACCGTTAGGGATGTCTTCGTAACCCATTTTGTAGCACCTCATGAACAGCTTACGTGTGAAGTTATTCTGAACACTTTCGAGAAAGTCGGTGTCCTTTTTTTGACAAGGGTTAAAAATAGAACTACCAAACTCCATAATTGGTCTTACGTAGCACTTATAGGCACGCAGGAGAGCACCCGGATCATCTGTTTTTAGTACCTTGAATAAATTGTAAGTCCGGAAGCTGGCCTTTTTTACAAGTAATTTGTAATGTAGGTCGAATCTGAGCTCGCTCGTTATAAGGAAGCCTAAGTCTCTAACATCAGAAACTTGCTTCAAGTTCACGCCATTGAGTCTGTAGAGTGGAGAGTAGGTTTGGTGCCTTGATTGTATCACAAGGCATTGCGTCTTTTCAGCAGCAAGTGGAAGATTCCAGTCTTCTGCCCACTCGCCAACGAAATCAATAGCAGCTTGAACCTCACGAGAGCTGTCGGCTTTGTCCACTTTTTTGTAGATTTTCACGTCGTCAGCGTACATTTTGCACGTCACACCGAACCTAGAGACAGAATCAGGCAGCTCATAGGTATATAGGAGGAAAAGCAGCGGCGACAATACTCCTCCTTGAGGAACTCCATTAGTCGCCGAAAAAACCGAAGAGTAGCTACCCTCCACTCTAACCTGGTATGTTCTACCTAAAAGGAAACTCCTTATCCACGCTACAATCATCGGATGTATACCAACTGTTTTCATTTTGAATACTAATTTTTCTACAGGAACCTTATCGAAGGCCTTCGAAAAATCAAAGTAGACGACGTCCACTCGGTTTTTGCTTTCCAGAGCTTTGGTCCAGTCATTCAAGGAAGTAAGAACTGCAGTCTCAACCGAACGCTGCTTCAGGAATCCGAACTGTTCCTTAGAGATGATACTATGTTCTAACATGTGCTCCAAAATATGCTTTTTCAGGACTTTTTCAAATGTTCTTGCAAAAATTGATGTTATACTTACGGGGCGATAATTTCCTGGGTCACTGAATGGAGGTTTTTTGGGGATAGGGGTAATAAACGCATGTCTCCATCTACGAGGAACATCGGCTGTCATATAGCTCATGTTGTAAATTTGTTCCAGAGCGTAAGCTATACAACCGACGACATTTTTAACAAAAAGTAGAGGAAGGAAGTCGGGTGAAATTGAAGAAGACTTAGGCCACTTGGATAAGACTTCAACAATTTCATCTTTATCAAACCATAGCGAAGGCCTCATCTGAGGAAAACTGGGTAGATTACCACCTTTAATAGAGGTAGAGAAAGAACTAGTTCCTGAAGACTTTCTGAAAACTTTTTGAAATTCGTTTGCTAGCAGATTTGCTTTCTCAGGAGCCGACGATACTAAAGTACCATCCCCATCTACTAGGTTTGGGATAGCTCTGTTTTCTCCAGAACGAGACTTGATATATCTATAGAAGGCTGATTTGTCTTTCGAATAGATATTTTTTCTTTCTACATAAAGATTGTATCGAGAAAACGCTTTATCCACCTTTTTACTGAAGCAATCATAGTATGCCCAATCTCCTTCACTGCCTGAGGTAGTGGCTGCGTTCCACAGAGAGTTCTGGCGGTTTATCATTCTTCTAAGATACTCTGGAAGACGCATTTTTTGTGGATCGAGTTTCCTCTTAGGTACATATAGTTCAATGACGTGATGAAGGACATGCAGCAATAATTCATACATTTGATCGGCCGTGCTCACATTTTTAAAGCTACCTATCCAGTCAACATCGGCAAGATGTTCTCGTATTTTGTCATAGTCTGCTGCCTTGAAATCTCTAATCCACCGGACATTTCCTGCACTGTGGCCCATTTTGTCCACGATTTTAAAAGATATTGTGGCATGATCACTGTTGCCTAACGGTGGGCCGACGTTTAAGTCATGGACCAGATTTATGGAGTTACATAGAACAAGATCTAATAAGGAGTTACCTCTAGTGGGCTTGTTCACCAGCTGTTGGAGATTGTGGGCATCAAACATATCCTGAAAAGATTTCAAAATATTGTCGATAAAGTCGGTTCCTATATTTGGCAAGTTGAAGTCCCCTAAAAGTACGCACGAAGCTCTACACACGCAGTAGTCGCTGATTGCTTTAATTAGGTTTACAGATTGCCTTACACTACAAGAAGGAGCTCTATACACAGCAATGAAGCGGAGAACATTTGCACCTTCACCAATGTCACATATCAAGATTTCATAAGAATCCTTGACAGATTCATGAAAAATCATGTTATATGAGATGTGGCTCTTCAAAATCAAGGCAACGCCTCCGCCTTTTTTGTCCTTTCGATCACACCTAACGCCCACGTATTGACTGCTGGCAATACCTAGAAGAGGGCTTAGTTCGTTTATCGGGGAAAGCCAGGTCTCCGTTAAGACAATGACGTCATGATTATTGCGACAAAGTTCAAGAACTAATGAATTACTGTTTCTGACAAAAGATCTGATATTAGTCAGAAGACATAAAATTGACGGTCCAATCTTCCTGGGAGAGCTCAACAGTTTCCCGAGAAACTGTTTGGCTCAGATGAGAGGGTTGCGTTGGTAAGGTCTAGGCAAGGAGGTTGAGACTGTGATTCCGCCCGCACCGATAAAGCGCCGGCTGAACCACCGCTCTTCCTCATATTTGTTAGGCGCTCTTCTCGCCTACGAACTCGCTCCTCCCTTGTTAGTGATGGGCGCAGGAATACGCCCTTTCGGGGAGGAAAGAACCGTAGACGAGGAGCTCTCCTAACAGCCTCACTCTGAAACCTGCTCGAAGGGAGCACAACCTTAATTAGCCTTGGCCTGCCCTGTGCTGGCCTACCCATGCGGTACACTGCTGTCGGTATGCACTCGACGTCCAGAAAATCAAGAATTTGCCTAACACAGGCCGAGTCATGGACAGTCTTTGCGGAAGCAGTGCTAGAAGAAGATTCTGGAACATTCGAGAGAACAATTGAGCGTTTAAGCTCTGTATCCATTTCCTGTGAGAGAGAGTTACTAATGTTAGTTGAAGTCAGCCTAGTGCTTTGGCTACTCTCAAGTGGTACCGTAGAATCATGAATTTTTTGTCTAAGAGATAAATTCTCCTCCCTCAATTTCTGGATTTCCGTCAGCAGGTCCATAATCCGTTGGCTCATTTCCTTGATCTCTGCTCGGGTCTCCATTAGCAGCTCGAACAGAAGCCGGATATAATTTGGAACCTTTTCTTTCTCTATGGCGTCCTGTAGACGATCAACTGCTGTCTTCTCGTCACTCGGGTTGAATCTGCTGGAGGACCTGGTGGCCCTCCTCTCTGCAATGTTTGAAGCACGAGCAGACGGCATCGTATTGATCAGCACAGGACGAGATCGATCCGAGAATGCAAACACCGACTTCGACTTATTACCTGTTATGGTGGCGTTTCACAAAAATCTCAGAACCCGCCACAAGGTAGTTCACAGGTAGGGCTGCTTGTCACGGTAGAATCAGGAAGCTTGTAGTCGAATGTGGAGGAATTGGTGAGGATAGTTGACAGACCACACCAAACCGACCGCTCAGCAGGAGGCAGTGATGAATATATGAGTTGCACAAATAAGGCCTCGAATAGCCTTTAAGCCTCTCAAACTTGGGTAATTAAACCTAACCTAATATGCTGGTAAACCTTGTGTGACACGATTTCTTCCGACTTCAGTCGACCACTGTAGCAACGCGCGATCGGCTAGCGGCCTACGAATGCGTAGGCTAGCAAACCAGCTAAGGTACTTTACGATGAAGCGCCCATAGCTCTCCAGCTGCCAAACCTGCCTTAATCCCAGCTGCCACTTTAGAGCTGCAAAGGGCAGCAGTGAAGATTCTTCCGCCCTTACACGCCCACATTTGAGTTTTTGACACAAGAGATAGCACCGTTCTGTTTAGCTCGGAAAGCTCTATCGAACGATACCAGTCTCGTCCAATTGCAGGAAAATTGATTTTTTGACAATTTACCATGACGACGAGGGCGCTCGCTCTTCGCCGAGCCCGCCCGGGCTATGACGTCATCGAAAGTCGACGATTTCGAAAATTGCCAAATGCTCTTGTCCAAACTTCGTTCAAATTCATCTAGGGGGTTCTTTGGTGCGCTGATTACGAATCCGATGTCCGTTTTTGAAAATTCCGCCGATTTTGGCATGTGACAGCCATTTGAGGTTGGTAGGGTCAGGATCACTGACCATCCTCAGTTATCGGTATTCGGAGACTTCGGCATCGTATTCGGCACCCTGAATAACCCCTGCCCTTAGAGGAAGTTTGAGCAAAATCGGTATTACTATCCCGAGCACCCTCAGTTATCCAGAAGGAAATCCAAAACCTATCGCAATCGGCGGAATTTTCAAAAACGGACATCGGATTCGTAATCAGCGCACCAAATAACCCCCGGATGATTTTGAACGAAGTTTGGACAAGAACATTTGGCAACGTCGACCTTCGATGACGTCATCGTCCGGGCAGGCTCGGCGAAGAGCGAGCGCCCTCGTCCTCGGGGAAAACTGTCAAAAATCGACGTTTCCAGAATTGGTCGAAATTAATACCGTTCGATAGGGCTTTTCGAGCTGAACAGAACGGTACCCTCGCTGGGGCTCGTTAGTTTGCATAAGGTTAGCTCGTCCCGTCTTCCCGCAGCGGTCGACCGAATTCTGAAAAAATCGTGTCACACGTGCCCAACCTGCATTTTCGCACCGACGCAACTTTGCCAATTCATAGGATAATTTGCTATGCTTTGGTGGTTCACTAGTGCATATTACCGCCTACAAAATGCACAAGTTCCAGCCAGAAAGATTCGAAGCTGGTGGAGTTATCGCTCTCCGAACTCGCCCGCGCCTGCAATTTAGCACAACAACGGTCTGCGTTCTCCATGCACTTACTCGCCCAGATAACAGTTCTCGCTACTCACAGTGACGCCGTTTAATTCAGCACGAAAAGCTCTATGGAACGGTATCAAACTCGGCCAATTTCGGAAACATGGATTTTTGATGACGTCATCATCCGTTGGCGCGGCGTAGAGGCAACAGGCGCCTTCGATGAGAAACCGTCAAGAGATCGATGTTTCCAGAATTGGTCGAAATTGATACCGTTTGATAGGGCTTTTCGAGCTGAACAGAACGGTACCCTGGCTGGGGCTCGAAAGCTCGAACGTGAGCGTGTAAGGGTGGAAGAATCCTCAACGCTGCCGTCCGCCGCTCTAAAATGACAGATGGAGCTAAGGCAGTTTAGGCAGTTGGAGAGTAAGGAGCAGATCATCGTAAAGTGCCTTCGGTGCTTTGCTCGTCCGCGAGTTTGCATGCCGTTAGCTCGCCTCGTGTACCCGTAGCGATCGACCGAATTCTGAAAAAATCGTGTCACACGTGCCCAACCTGCATTTTCGCACCGTCGCAACTTTGCGAATTCGTAGGATAATTTGCTATGCTTTGGCTCTTTACTAGAGCATATTACTGCCTACGGAATTCACACGTTTCGGCCAGAAAGATTGGAAACTGACAGAGTTATTGCGCTCCGAACACGCCCGCGCGTGCAATTTAGCACAACAACGGTCTATGTTCTCCGTGCTCTTACTCGTCCTTATAACAGTTCTCGCCACAGCTACGAGCATGCCATCGTAAAATGCCTTCAGTCTTGTGCTCATCTCGTATTCCTGTAGTAGTCGACTGAACTTGGAAAAAATCGCGTCACACAAGGTTTGCCTGCATTTTCGCACTGCTGTAACTTTTTTAAGTCTTAAGCTACGTCGCTATATTTCAGCACGCTTCTTGAACTTTCTACTGCCTACAAAATCCACAACTTGCAGCCGGAAAGACTCGAAGTTGACAGAGTTATTACGCTCAGAACACGCCCGCGGTGCAATTTGCGAGTTGTCGCGCCCAGTCGATTGATAGGTTCGATCCTATATACATTGTGCAAAGCGCACTCCAAAGTCTCGCCGGAACAGAGTACAGCAATTTCTGAGTAGGGCGGATGGGAATTTCTGTAAAACTACCCAAATGCTCACTCTACAGGCTGTCGCGTCGCCCACCCGATTGATAGGTTTGATCCTATTTACATTGTGCACAGCGCACTCCAAAGTCTTGCCGGGACAAAGTGCAGCAATTTCTGAGTAGGGCGGATGGGAATTTCTATAAAACTACCCAAATGCTCACTCTACAGGCTGTCGCGCCGTCCACTCGATTGATAGGTTCGATCTTATTTACATTGTGCACGGCGCACTCTCAGATGATTCCTGGCATGACGAAACACTTTACGCCATGCTTGAGATGCTCTGAGAACGTGCAAGTCCTGGAATATAAGCTTCTCCAACAGCAAAAAGTCTGCTCCAACCATCTTTAATCACCCACTGCTAAAATGCGGTGGTTTGGCGAAGTTGTATATATGATTGCGTAGATCTCGAGGAGACGAATCGAACGGTGCCAACCGTTTCTCAAAACACCTCAAATTAGAGGATTTGTGAGCATGCAACGGTTTTCGACGCCTTGCGGGCGACAACTCGTCCGCGGCCGGCCTTCTCAATGGAGCGCAAGTTTTCAATTTTGGCCATTTTTGACCTTTCATATGAAATGTATATATCAAACGATAGAGCTCGTTCTCCTGAGCTCAAATATACTCTTGTTTTTTCAAATAGATCACTGTTGGGCAAGTTATAGCAAAAAGGCGCAAAAACCGCAAAAGCGCGGTTTTTTCGGCGTCTATTCAAAAGACGCGTCCGGTACTGTAGGTCTTTTCGGTGCAACTTCTGCTTCGGGGAGCAGTGTGGTGGCCTCCTACGGTTGTCTAATGTAGTTTGGTTACAAGAATTTGTAAGAAGTCATGATAGATGTGATGTTCTACCAAGAACTTATAAAGTGCAATCCAAGTCGACGGAGAGTTGTGTTTCTTCCCTGAAGACAAAGATCTCGAAAGCGGTGTCTAAAATGGTTTTTGGGCCTGCTTTTTTACTAGATATGACGCAAATCCACGGATCTCCCTCGATAGAGAGCCTTCGGGCTCTCTTGTTAAGAGGGATCTCGGGCCGCTTGTCGCAGGGCCACGTATCGCATCCCCGGGTGGTGGATAGGGGAACTAAACGCGAACCAAATGCGACCGTGTACTGCCCAGAGACGCAGGTGGGATGCAGGGGATGGACTCTTTGCTCCTGCTGTGTCGGGTCGACGCGTTCCTTGTGCGTGGGAGCGGCATGTTCACGCACAGTGTGCGTGGATGTGTCCGTGACTGTGCGGATTGTAACTGTGTCGGCTCGGCCAAAAGCTTGCACTCGGTAGACTGGGAGTACATGTAAGGCGATTCGAGGCCGCCTTAAGTCTCGCCCCGTCCCTTCGGGCAGTCTGGCTGGCTGCCCGGAGTACCCCGCCCGCACGACAGAGCCCGACTAGCTACCCGCGTGTACTCAAGTTAAAAACAGCAGCACTAAAGGGCCTCATTCCCCTGACCCCGAAAGAGCCCCCATTTCTGCAGCGATGGGAAGGACGAGTACGGAGAGGCCGCTAAAATCTCAGGGCCTAACCAGGCTGCGCAAATTGAGAAGGACTAGGATGACGATCTGTACTTACAACGCCCGCACGCTTGCATCGGAAGCATCCGTCGAGGACCTGATGATGCAAGCCAGGAAGATCAAGTACGACGTCATCAAACTGACCAAGACGAGAAGACACCACCCCCTACACGCCGCCTACGACTCCGGAGAAGAACTGTTCCTCGGAACATGCGACAGCAGGGGAGTTGGCGGCGTTGGTGTCCTCGTCAACACGCACTTGGCCATGAACATCGATTCGTACGAGTCTCTGACAAACCGAATCGGACGTCTGTGACTGAAGCGATGTGGTTCCGTGCCAGCTTTGACTGTGTTCGTCGCGTATGCCCCAACATCCGACTACGACGACGAAGAGGTCGAAGCCTTCTACGTGGAGCTGGAGAAGTTCTATAAGGAAGATCACACCTTCTACAAGGTGATCGTCGGCGACTTCAACGCCAAGATCGGACCGCGAAGGTCGCGGGAAGAACTTCACATCGGAACCCACGGTTTGGAGTGGAACGAGCAAGGTGAAAGGCTGTCTGAGTTTATCATGTCGACCAAGACCATCCATGGAAACTCGCAGTTTCAGAAGCCTACCTCCCTACGATGGACCTGGGAATCTCCCGGTGGCCAGTTCCACAACGAGATCGACCACATCATCTTCAACCGCAAGTATTGCCTGACCGACGTCTCCGTTGTCCCCAAGTCCTACACGGGATCGGACCACCACCTCCTTCGCGCAAGGTTCCGCTTTTCGCGTCAAGGAGAGAAGGCCGCGAAGTTCAAGAAGAGGAGTCCCAGAACGACCATCAACTGGGACTTCTACACCTCTCTTGCCGGCCTTTGGGAAGATGCCGTCATGGACAACGTCGACGAGGAATACGACCGCTTTGTGCACCATCTCCACGGTAGTGCTAAGGGAGCCGAGAGCTTGAAGACCACCAAGAGACGTCTGTCTCCGGAAACTCTCGAGCTGATACGCCAGCGTGGAGCAGCACGAGCGTCAGGCAACTACCAACTGACGTCCGAGCTTGCGAAGCTATGCAGAGAGGCGATAAAGGAGGATCTTAAGGAGAGAAGGGCGAAGTGTTGGCTGAAGCTGCAGAGGCAGGGTTGAGCATACGCAATGCCCGCCGAGACTTCGCTAACTTCAAGACCAAAATGACCGCTCTCCGACGTCCCGACGGAACCGTCACCTCTTCCAGAAGGACCATTGAGAAGGTGATCCACGACTTCTACTCCGATCTCTTCAATAGCCACGTCCACCTGCCCCCATGCCATCTTCCGCCGGATGGATACGCCGTCCCCTCTGTTCTCCCTTCCGAGATCCGACAAGCCATCTCGTCGGTGAAGAAACGTACAGCACCCGGTCCCGACAGGATCACACCCGAACACCTGAAGAACCTCCCGCCAGCGCTCATCAACACCCTGGCGCGGCTCTTCACACGTTACCTGTCGGAGTGCAAGGTTCCATCTCAGTGGAAGACCAGCAGAACCGCCTTGCTGTACAAGAAGGGAGGCGTGCACGACATTGGCAACTATCGCCCGATCTGCCTGCTGTCCGTAGTCTATAAGCTGTTCACTCGAGTTATCCTGAATAGGATCGGCCGAACGCTGGACGATAGACAGCCACGCGAACAAGCAGGATTTCGGAGAGGATTCAGCACGATCGACCACATACACACCATTATGAAGCTCATCGAAGAGTATAAGCTGCCGCTTTGCCTTACGTTCATCGACCTGAAGAAGGCATTATACTCTGTCGAAACTGAAGCGGTCATCGAAGCCCTGCTCACTCAGGGCGTTCCTACTCAGTACATCAGAGTCCTTCGAGAGCTGTACAGTGGATTCACGACCAAGATCTCACCATTCTACAACGACGTCGTCGTCGACGTGAAGAGAGGGGTTCGGCAAGGGGATACCATATCCCCGAAGCTCTTCAGCGCCACTCTCGAAAACTTCATGTGCGAACTAGAATGGGAAGACGCGGGAATGAAGGTGGACAGCCGGCAGCTGCACCATCTGCGCTTCGATGACAACATCGTGATCATAACACCGAGCATCAGCCAGGCGGAGCGAATGCTGACCGACTTCGATCGTGTATGTGGGAACGTTGGACTGCAGCTAAATCTTACGAAGACGATGTTCATGAGGAACGGATGGGTTTCTGATGCCCCATTCTCGCTCAACGGAACGAACATCTCCGAATGCTCCAGCTCTGTCTGTCTGGGTCGCGAAGTCAATATGGCCAACGACCTAGCGCCAGAGCTGAGCAGGAGGAAACGAGCGGCTTGGGGAGCTTTCAAGAGCGTCGAAGAAGTCGCGAAGAAGACGAAGAACGTCCGACTCCGTGCCCACCTATTCGACTCCACTGTTCTTCCTGCCCTAACATACGCCTCAGAGACCTGGGCTATACGAAAGCAGGATGAACACGCGATCAGCGTCTCGCAGCGTGGAATCGAGAGGACGATGCTCGGAGTGACACGACTCACGCAAGTGAGAGAAGGCCTCCGGAGTTCCGAGCTTCGCCGACGTTCGAAGGTCAGAGACGCTGTCGCGTGGGCCAATTTGTCGAAAATTAGATGGGTCAGTCACGTAATGCGCTTCGCAGACACCCGCCGGACGAGAGCCATCACCGACTGGATTCCGCGGGATGTCAAATGAACACCAGGACGCCCACCAACGCGTTGGTCGGACTTCTTCGTTAAAGCCCTGAACGACCGATATGACGCTCTTCGTGTCCCTCGAGCGAGGAGGATCCATTGGACCACTCTGGCACGCGACAGAGACGAATGGAGACGCTGCTGGCACCCGCTCGAGCAATTCGATGATCAACGGGACGACAGGTGATACAGGTGATGACGCAAATAAGCACTTCTAATACAAGCCCAACTATATATCCATACCACTGCTTTAATTACTGCAATAAAACCTCGTCAGAAGGCAATATTTCTTGTTGCAGTAGGACTCCTTCTCTTTCCCTCTAGGCATAACGTTCACTTTGCTGCGTTAGCTGCTTAATTGTGTACATAGGAAATCCCAAGGAGTAGGTGTAGTTTCTTGCAGTTTCATAATGCTTCAGCTTGAGTTTAGCCATAAGGCGTGCATGCAGGAAGGATCCTTTCGGGATGGAATAGGTTAGAACAGATGTCAAAATCTGTTTCCAATCCAGAACATGTTCACAAATCATATAGATTAAAGTATTTAAACGGCACGAAATTTAGAAGTATTTCTATAGGCAATGCGATTTAAATGTTTTTATTGTCGTGAAAGAAAAGCTGGTCTGCGTCTAAAACCACTGAAAAGGGTCGCTAAGATTAAAGGGTTGTCATCAATAAATACAAATAAGTGGCAGTTGGAGTACCAATCTTTATTGGCTTACAAGGAATCCGCACACTGGTGCGAGATTAGGGCTGTGCGAGGAGATCTCGAAAAAGTTAACCTCTACAGCGGAGGCACCTGAATCTTGATCCAAATGATCGGTTGATTATGCTTTAGAAGGAGTATTGCTGACGTAACACTAGCGTTTATCTTTTAGAATCGGGAATGGGAATATCCTAGTTTGTTAAGCGGTGAAGAAGAATCATACAAAAAGAAAAAAGAAAAAAGATGCGCACATTGGTGCGAGGTGTCTAATGGAGATATTCGAGCAGATCTCGAACAACTTGGCTGCTGCGGCCGTGTGCCTGGATCTCGCTCCAAATGATTGATTGGTTAGTCCAGAACTACAGTGTTCTTGGGCTAAAAGAAGCTGGCTTCTACAGTTGTGATGCCTGGATCTCGTTCCAGATGAGCTATCGATTCTAGAACTAGGTGTTCTTTGTCTAACACTCAGTGGTATCCAACATTGGTGCGAGGTGCTTATTAAGGCAGCTCGAGCAGATCTCGAAGATGTTGTCTTCGTGTGTCTAAGGTTCTCGGATCTCAATCCATCCAAATGATTAGTTGGTCATGCCATAGATATGGGTTGTTAGTCTAACACTTAGTGGTGTCCAACTTTTATATATTTATATAAAACATAAGAAAATGTAAAATTCGAAGAAGGGAAGAAAGGTGTAAAATAATAGAATTTTTAAAATTATAATTAATTAAAAGAATGATATGTCACAAGATATAAAACATATAAAAAGGTTGACCAAAGATTGACCAAAATTTTAGTTGACCAAAGATGGACTCATACATGGATGGGAAATACGTAAGGACCTTGGTAGTAGAAGTAGAATTCAGAGTAGGCTCATGAAGCCAGTTGCCTGGTTTTTGATCCGGATGAGTATCCCTGATCACATAGATCAGAAATGCGGAATATTTCAGATTATTACGTTCTGGAGAATATGCACACCAGTGCGAGGTACCAGGCTGTCCAATAATTCCTGTCCGAAAATTTTCAAAATTCTATAATTTTCCTTAGAAGTGTTATAATATGAGGCAAGTGTAAAAACCTTCTAAAAGGTTCTCCAGAGTTGCAGGGGGTAGATAAGGCGCAGTTGCCGCGTCTAGCTACCAGTACAAGCTAAAATGGACCAAGGCCGAATTCGTACGTTCGTGTACTACGAGTGGCTGCTGGGCAACGACACGGGCACCGCGGTCGCCAATATCTGCAGAGCGTGCAAGGAGGATGCAGTGTCCCAACGCACAGTCAGACGCTGGTTCAATCGTTTCGAGAGCGGCGACACGAGCCTCGAGGACAGGGAGCACAGCGGGAGGCCTTCTACGGTGGATGATGACGAAGTCCGTCACTGTATCAAGGAGAAGCCGGAAGCCACCACCCGTGAACTGGCGACGACGCTCGGCTGCAGCAAGTCCACCATCCGCAATCGACTCAACTTACTCAGCTCGAGAAACTAGCCGCCGCCATCCGAGAAAAGCGTCCCCGACGGGCCTCGGTCCACCTGCTGCACGACAACGCGCGCACCCTCGTGGCGAAGGAGACCCAGCAGAAGTTGGCGACGCTCGGCTGGGAGACGGTTGCCCATCCGGCGTATTCCCCGGAACTTAGCCCCTCCGACTACCACTTGTTCCGCCCGCTGAAGCACCATTTGGCCGGAAGAAAATTCACCAACTACGACAACCTCAAATCCGACATCGCGGACTTCTTCGAGTCACAGCCCCTGGAGTTCTGGGCGAAGGGCATCGGCGACCTGCCCAATCGATGGGCCACTGTTGTGGATAACTGTGGTGATTATATTGTTGATTAGACTTGTTTTTCAATAAAGTTGAAAAAAATTAAAAATGGTGAAATTTTCGGACAAGAATTATTGGACAGCCTGGTATATTTGGGCAGATTCGAATAAGCCAGCATTCTCAGCTGAGGTGCCTGGACCTCCACACACGCGGAGGTTAAACCGAATGATAGTAAGATCACATCTTGGGAAGGATCCATCTAACCTATGATGTTCTGAAGACTTGAGTCACGTAGCTCGAAGGGTAGAGTTTCGCGCTTTTATGCTGTGAAGAATTTCCTTTGCGAGAGCAAAGAACAAATGACAAAGGATAGTCACAGTAAACACTTTTTGCTTCTTTAAAGATTCATGCACCGACAAAAGGAAAATGAAATGCATTCTGTAGGAAGAAGTAAATATTAGGTTGTAACGAAATAAATGGCACTGAACCACTGTAAATTTAAACAGTTAATATCTCGGCTTGTAGGCAAGTTTATTAATCGAAATAAAAGCCTTCTGATTCTACACATCTTTGCCAACGTGACACAAGCTTTTTTATCCCAGTAGCATAAAAATCAGAAGTTCTGGAATTGACGAAAGTTTCGAAGGCACTTTCGGCATCCTGTTGGTATTTGAATATTTTCCCTACCAAGAAGTCGCCAAGATGCTTGAAGAAATGGTAGTCTGTTGGGGAGAGGTCGGGAGAAAACGGAGGGTGTGGTAGAGTTTCAACGCTCGGCTCATTCAATTTCTACAACGTCATTCGTGCTACATGGGGGCGAGCATTGTCGTGCAGAAGGAGAACTCGCCTTCGGTTTACCAAGGCCGGCCGGATATCCTTCAACTTTTTCATCTTTTCTTCAATTTCAATGCAGTACTTCTCTGTCGTGATGGATTCACCGGGAGGGAGGAAGCTGTGGTGAATAATTCCCAGCGAACACCACCATACTGTCACCATTACTTTCTTTTGGTGCAATTCCGGCTTCGCAAAAACCTTGGGGCTCTCATCGCTGTCCACCCACTGTGCCGATCGTCGCCTGTTGCCGTACATTATCCATTTCTCGTCACAGGTTACGATGCGATCAAGGAATGGGTCCGTTTTGTTCCGTAGAAGCAGTGCGGACGAGATCTCATATCGTCGGTTTCTTTGCTCCTCAGACAGCTCGGGAGGCACCCATCTTTCCAGCTTTTTGGTGTTTCCAATTTCCTTCAGATGCCGGGCAGCTGTGTTGTGACTGACGCCAAGAACCTTCGCCATCTCTCTGGTACCTTTGTGTGGATCCTCCTCTACCACATCTCTCAGCTTGTCCTCATCAACATCACTATGCCTCCCACGACCTTCATGTTCTTCCAAGCTCTCATCTCCATTACGGAACTTCTGATACCAACGATACGCCGTCCGAATTGTGGAACATCCTTGACCGAATGCGGCGTTGATCTTCTCGTCCGCCTCCTTAGCTGTAGTGCCCAGCTTGAATTCATACAAGTAAATGCCTCGGATTACCCTTTTGTCCATCTGCAAAAACGTCAATAAAACTCTAAAGTTTTCCCACTTTTACATAGAAAATTTGGTACTCGCCGGTAGAGCAAAGTCTGCGCTTCTAAATGATATGCCACATGTTACGGTTTGTTCTTGATCAAACGCTAAAGACGCGCCAAAAAATGGCGCGAGCCAGTGCCATTTAATTCGTTACAACCTAATATTTGTGGATATTGTTCCATATACTACTTCCTTCCCTGAGTTACGTCATGCTTTCAAGTGGTAAAAGAAAGGTTAGCATGGGCGGAGTAATGACATGAAGGCGACCTGCTGCAGAAAAGGCACATTAGGTCTCAGAGGTAATTCAGTCTGGTTCTGTCCCGTTGAAGGGCTTCGCTTCAGCTATGGCTGAAAGGCGCCACTCAGAGTCGATGGTTGGTATCTAGTCCGATAACACTCTCAGTCTTGGATAGTGGTATAGCGAAAATGGGCTTGACCCGTTTTCATAGGAAACGGACTTCTACCGGTTTCATTCGTATTTACATTCCATATCCATTATGATTCCTCATCTTTGTAACGTCCTAACGGCAGTCTGGAGCAATCTGGGCTTCTGAGAGAAGAGTACTATGGCAAGAATTTTTTATCGAGCAAGTACGTGACTTGGGAAAGTGTGGCTGCATTAAAAGCTCCTAGCTTGTGTGGAGTTACAAACATTTCCGGATGTGTTACATGTAGTGGTAGTTCACATGCGTTCAGGTCCGACCTCGGCTTCTTTAGCCTACAGCCCTCTCGCTTTAAATATTCCGTTGTTGTGCTTGGAGTAGAAATACAAAACGGAGTTTTTGCCGTAGTATACCGGAGGCAAAAGTGGTGTTTTGAGTTTCTAGTCGGGACGACGCTGTGTGACACCGCAGGTCATGTGTCGCAGTGCGTCGGCCCCGATGGCCAGCGCGTGCTAGGTGGCACCGCTGACCTGAGGAGGCGGTGTCAAGGACCCCCATTCCGGCTTTTTCTTGTCTGGTGACTCCCACCCATCCCGCCCATGTCGAGGAGGGTGTTCGAGAAAGCAAGTCCCATATTTCTGCACTAGTGTGCCCCCACCAGGATGAGGGACGACTGTTACCTAGAATTTGGGTCACACAGCCTTTAGGTAAGCGTAGGTGCAGAATGGAGCTCGCGCTCTTAGTAGGCCTGCTGTTTTATTTATTTATATTTAGAGAATGGTAACCGATATCCCATTCGGGACTAAAGGCCGCCACAGACTTTTGCGGCGCCGCTGAGCGGCGCCGCTGCCCTATGCTTAACCATAGGGCAGAGACGCAGAGCTCGCCTCCAGCGGCGCCGCCAGCGGCGCCGCTGGGCGACGCCGCTGGCCGGCCGGCGGCACCGGCGGCACCGGCGGCGTCGCTGGCGGAAATGACTTGAATCATTCCACCCGGCGGCGCCGCTCCAGCGTCTGTCTGTCTGCGCTCTGCGCTCTGCCCTTTCGCGGCGGGATCCAGAGCGGAGACGGTCGATGCGAGCGCGCGATCGTCATCGGGGCGCGTTATTGTTAAGCACCAGTCGGTCCCCACTAGAAACAGTACAGTACCTCGCCGTCACCGCTTCCACTGATGATGAGTCAAGCCGCTGAGCGGCGCCGCTCAGCGGTGCCGCAGAAGTCTGTGGCGGCCTTAAGGCTCACTCCTGTGAGTTCCTATTTAGTCACGAACGCGGAAGGACTTCTATGATGGACAACGACGCAAGGAACATGCGACTTCAACGACGAAGCGCATTTCGAACTGATCAACATCTGTTGTAGGATTTAAAAATGTTCATGTTCCTAGTATTGCAACAAGTGTTAACTATAGTTCTTTCGTTCGTGCAACTAAATGTATGAGGTTCTTGACATGGTAGAATATTAGCTCATGGCTCGCTGTATTCGGAAAGTGGTTCTTAGGCAATCCTATATTTGTCAGTACTGCACTCCTAAACTTAATTGATATAATGTGGTAGTCCTCACTGTGATCTGCATACATCCTCAGGATGAATACTGGATGATACAATACTGTTGGGTATACTGTTGGATACTTGATGATGCCGCACTGTACAGCAGAAGACAAGAAATAAAGCCTTCTCCCCCGTTGTTGTGCTCGGAGTAGAAATACAAAACGGAGTTTTTGCCGTAGTATGCCGTAGAAGGCAAAATAGAAGAGATGGACCTGCGACTCGAACTTATTTAGTCGCAGCGCGTCAAGAAGGTCCTCCTCTTCGACAACCCCGCACCCCATCGGGAACAAGTGACCACGGGCAAACTTGCCCAGCTGGGCTACGTTCACATGCTTCACCCACCGTATTCGCTGGACATCTCTCCATGCGACTACCACCACTTTTTGGGCCTACGGTACTTCCTGGTCGGAAGCGACACAAGAACCAGCCCTTGACAACCATATCGAGCAGTTGATCAACACCAGGCCCAAGCAGTTCTGGAACGATGGGATCAGTAGGCTGGCTGAGCGATGGCAGCAAGTCATTGACCTTAATGGCATACACATTCCTCAGCATCGTTGATTTGTAATTGTGAGTTATAGAGAGATGAAGAATTTTTTCAATTTATCTCAATACTTTTGTACCCCTCCCCCCAAATAGAATTAGTTGTTATTGGTCGACCGGTCAATATCGTTTGCTGTCCGATGGCAATAATATTCCTTCGATTCTGTAGTCATTCTCCCTTGCACCCTCTCCCCTCTAATACCACATTACTCATGTACCGGCAGAGAAACTAAGTGAGAGTCAAGCACGCGACTACAAGAAGCCTTTAAAAGGTCTTCTGAAAACCCAACGCATGCTGGCAAAGTCTGATCTGCGGCACGTCTTCTGGATCTGAAAGCATGTCTGTGTAACGTCTTTTAAATCCGAACACATATTTTATAACGTCTGTGACACACTTGCCGAGTCCAGACGCACGTGTCACGACGTTGCCACAACTTCAGTGACACGTCTTCTGCATCCCGACACGCGTGGCTAGATGTCTTTGGAACGTCTCCTGAAATCCGACACGTTGGACGACATTGAAAGAAATACTGGTCCCTTTACTGGCCCACTTTACTGGTACCCCTTCAGTGAACCTCCCTTCTTGGTACCATTTATTAGTATCCCTTCACTGGACACCCTTTGTTACGCCCCTCCCCCCCCCCCTTTACTGGTCCCTTACTCTTTTGAATCCCTACGCACGACGACGCCTTCGACAGGCCTTCCTGACGCACCTGGGCGACGTCTGCTGTACGTCCTCTGAACCCAAAGCAAGTTGAACGACGTGTGTAGCACGTCTTCTGAATCCCGTCTTCACACACTGGACCAGGTCTTCGACACATCTTCTAATTCCCGGCGCTCGGCACTATATAGCTGCGGTATATTAGGATTGCAATTCTTTGAACCGCAGGAATCCTGTAAGCGGTGTTTTCTGTTAATCTAATAAGTTAATTTTCTGTTAATCGGCATGAAAATCTAAAAGAACCTTGAAAATATGCATATTCGGACTCCTCGTTAAACACACACAACAAAAAAACTGCGGACGAGTTGTCGCGGCACGGCCACACAGTCACCACCGTAGTCTTTTGCTCTCTGCGCCCTCCTAGATTAGAGATAGCGTCGGCGCGCCCGCTGACGTTCGATCTTTTGTAGGCTCGCGAAGGACGCCTCGCCGAGCGAGTCGTGGTGCAGTGGATAAGCGGGTATCCTCGTGCGAGGAAGGTAGGTGGTTCGGTTCTTCTGCGTTGTGGCATTCTTGCATTTCAGCTGACTATGTGATATTTGACAGGTTTCGACGTCCACACGATTTTGAAGTGTTTTTTGCGCACTTTCCAACCGTATACGCTTCGCCGCTTCAAGAGTGCAGAACCCAGCTCGCTCCGGACCCCTCCTGGGCGATGAGAGGTTCGCGCGTGTAAGGCTTGGAATCAAGGATTTCGCGCTCCATCACCAACGCCCGTGTTCGACCGTTTGAGTTTTTACCTTTCGCGCCCGAACAACTCGTCCAAATACTCGCCCGCAGTTTTTTGCTTGTGTGCGTTTAAAGGCGAGTCATATTCGGCTCTAGGGGAATAGTAACATACCCTTTCCATCAATCTAAAACTCACTGAGGATACCTTCTAGATAAAAGATTGAATTAAACAACCTCTCGTGCAAGCAAATTACGCGCTTCAGCGCTAACCGCTGATCTCGCTCGTCGGTGCAAACTATGGGCCTGTTCATACTTCGTGACGCAGCACCCGGAAAGTGTGAACACACAGTGACGACACCAGTAACTGCGTTTGACGGCATGTTAGCATAAGTAGGTCGTTACTACCTCTTTGACCTCCTCAGACATCCATGTTCTAGTTCATCTAACCCTCCCCCACAAACGAAAAGGTAGAATACCTACACACAGGACAGTAAGGTTGAAAACACCTAAACGTTTAACACGATGAGGCAGAACAAAAGAAATATGTGAATCTTATAGCGGAATTGGAAAAATGAATTTCATTGAATCATGAATTCATTGATTCAGCGTGGAATGAATTTCATTGTCTGCTGGAGGAATTCTCTTCCTGGCACCTCATTAGGTCCCGAATGCAACAGAAAGTAGATCTCCCTCATCGCGGCTTGATTTTCACCCGAAAAATTAAATACCATGACCTCTAAAGTCGTTGTAAACTCCCCGTGTTCCTTCCAAAAGACTGTTTGCGCTCGAGTGGTCCCGCAGCGATCACTCGACTACTGTGGGAAGACTCGTTCGCTTTAGCCGACATCTCATCGCTACCACCAATTCTTTCAAATTTCTCGCGGTGCAGTCCCTGTCGGGGGGGGGGGGGCAGTCCATTTCAACTTCTAAAGGAATGCAACATGCACCATAACATATAAATAAATAAATAAATGAATAAATAAATAAATAAATAAATAAATAAATAAATAAATAAATAAATACAGGGTGGCCGATAAGTATTGTCGTCGCGAAAAGCGCCATATTTTCAATAATACACGAGATTTTTTAATATTTATTATTCTTCAATATAACCAACAACATGTAGATTGGATTTCACAAGAACGATTCGAAATGACCTCCCTTGGCTTTTACGCAGGCTTCAAGTCTTGATTTCACTGACTCTACGGTGCGCCGCAGGTAGCTGACATCGATTTCTGTCCAGACTTGATTAAGTTCGCGGCGAAGCTGGTCCAAATTGGTGATGGTCCTCTTCCTCAGCTTCTGCTCTAGATATCCCCATATGGCAAAGTCCAGGGGATTTAAATCCGGGCTGTTAGATGGCCATTGATTCTTCGTTAGGTATCCAGGGAAGATGGCGTCCAAATACGCAATCGTTGTCCTCGCTCTATGGGCAGGAGCCCAGTCATGTTGAAAGATCATGTCGGGATTTTCTTCACAGAAGGAAAGGACTACTTTTCTCAGAACCTCCTCTCGATAAGTTTAAGCGTTGATCTTCACGTTTCTTTCCACGAAAACCAGCGGCGTCTTCTGGTTTGCTGTGATACCAGCCCACACCATCAGTCCTTTGGGAAGCCTTTTCAGAGTGTGTCCTTGGTCGGGTCTGAGGAGCTGGCAATCATTCTGAGCATTGTGTGCGACTTCGATCGTGAAAATTTTCTCATCTGTCCACAGCACATCTTCGATGCGGCGCACTGAGAAAAGCCGCAGCAGCTCCTTGCACTTTCTCTCTCGGTTTTCCTTTCCTCGTTGAGAACACTATAACTGTGAAGCCCTAGTTCATTCTTAACAATTGACTGGACAGTAGAACGAGCAATTCCGAGGCTCTTTGCGATCTCGTTGAGAGATATGCTGTCGTTTCTGTCGATTCTCTTCTTAATGATCGCACGGTTCTTCCTTCTATTCACAGAACGAGTCGACCTGACTTTACCTTTATGCTGACGTTTGCTTTTTCCTTTCACCGCTTGACGATCCGTTGAACTGTTCTCAAAGGAATACTGAGCTTCCTCGCAATGGCGGTGGGGGACTCTCCGGCTTCAGCGAGGCGGGCTACCGGTTCTCGATGAGGATACGGTCGCATAGAGGCTACAAACAAAAATTTTCATATACCGCAGGAAATTGGCTTCAAAGTCGTAAACGGTGGACGCAATGTCACAGGATTTCAATAAAATGTAAGAGAGACAGGTGCGCGCAAATATCGCGACAATACTTATCGGCCACCCTGTATATATATTAGGTTGTCCCATAAGTCCCCGCCGTTTTTTCAACGATTCACTGCAGATTTCGCCGGCGGTCTCTTACATAGCGCTGCATAGCTTTCGAAAGAAAATGATTTGCTCTATCACAGCACATATTGCATTTCTTTTTTCATCATGAAATTTGTCAATTTTTAGGTCGTTGAAGTGAAAAGTGAAAAAGTGAAAAAGTAGTCATTTGCGCACTTGTTCTCTCCGCTTAGGTTTGTAATTTTTTGCGCAGTTTTTTATAGCACTTGGAAGACATTGTTCTGTGCTACAAGAATATATGTCGGTCCTATTTTCTCGCTTGCCCTTTATTGATTTTAGTTTTTTTTTCAAATCGGGAATTCCGACTTTTCCGTCAGAATCTTTACCAAAACTCCGGTTCTGTGGTTGGACTTTTTTGCTTAGTGTCATATGTCGTTTGGAAAAGGATGTCTTGCTCAGTAAGAATTTGTGTCGCGTTTATTGGCTCACGCTGATTTCTGTCGAATATCAACAACTGAAGAAGGAGAAGGAGTTGTTGGTGAAGACGATTTTTCTCTTTTTGGCATTTTGTTGATATTCAATAGAAATCAATAAGCGCAACACAGATTCTTATAGAACAAGACATTTTCTTTTGAATGACATATAACACCAATCCAAAAAATCCAACCACAGAGCAGGAGCTGTCGGCAAAAATAACCATCCTCCTTCGGACGTCCCAATTTGATGGCCTAAAAATCATTAAAGGGCAGGTGAGAAAATAGGGCTAACACATATTCTTGTAGTACAGAATATTTTCTTTCAAGTGCTATAAAAAACTGCGCAAAAAATTACAAACCTAAGCGGGGAGAACAAGTGCGCAAATGGCTACTTTTTCACTTTTCACTTCAACGACCTAAAGATTGACAAAATTCAGGATGAAAAAAGAAATGCAATGCATGTTCTGATAGAACAAATTATTCTCTTCCGAAAGCTGTGCAGCGCTATGCAGGAGACCGCCGGCGAAATCTGCAGTGAATCGTTGAAAAAACGGCGAAGACTTATGGGACAACCTAATATATGCTTACATTATGAATTGCTGTCCTTCCAATACCAAAATCAGCCTTCTAAATTGCTTTTCTAGTCGGGGAGAATGAGTAATGAAAACACAGCAAATTGAACAGAAGCAATTACAATCAATTGGAACAATTACATTACTATAATACCACGAAGACACGTTAAAGCAACGTTATTACCTTAAACAATTAGTGCATAGCGGTTTGTGATTTTTTTCCAAAGCAAACAGAGTTTTGGATCACAACCGTGCTGCTATGCATAGTGCCCCACCACCCTGCACCGTGCATAATCCCATATTAAAACTTTTTCAATATTTCAGTGTAACGCTCGGACATTTCCAAGAGAGGGGATCAGGTAAGTTAAGAC